>CM030370.1:86587531-86703303 GCA_003604175.2 Clonorchis sinensis | reverse complement strand
AATTAATAGCAGCATAGATCAATGGTATGGCTGGGTTCGTCGAAGCACTCGGTGGTTCATTGCTTTCATTCAATCAGCCGAGTCTACGTTGGGAACCCAAAATAGGAAAACGTATCAAAACGTTCCGCTGGCCGGCACAAGGATATGAGTTAGAATGCGACCCAAAATAGCATGCAACCAGAAGTGGTCACGAGTTCCCATTACTGCAGTGGGACGACACTGTCTGATTTCAAAAATATAATCGATAGTAGGTATGCGGTCGATGCGAACGGGTATGAGCATATATGGTTATGAGGGACGTGCACTGGCTAAATTGTACGCAACTAATATAACTCGTAGCGTGCAAGGACAAGAAACGGAGAAAAGCGTGGTGTTGCGTGTTCGATCGATGAGGTGATCGCAGAATGACGCAGTTACAGAATAAAGAACAGCGTGAAGTCTTTGCAAAACGAGTTGCCTCGGGGGCGTCATACTGTGTGTATTTAGTGAGCCTACATCGGCGTGGTTTGCTCTGCTACCAATGAATTTTTGGATTCCTAGGAAGATTGTCCGAGATATGTGCAACAACCGGGGCAGGCTGAGGCCAGCGGCGCAGGCGTCCGAAAAAGTTGCTTCCGTTTTGATTTTCTCCGTTTTCTCTATTTTAGAAGGCGAAGTTTGAGGTTCGGTATGGTGTAGAAATGTCTTTGTGGAGAGGACATGCAGTTGAAATGAGAGTTGTCAACCGTGCAGTCTTTCGCATCGTCGAAGAGAGGGAGGGCGGACACGGAACGGGAAGATTTGGTGGATGTTTAGGGTCAGCACATTCCGTCAGGTGCTATAACAATGCCATACGTAAACACGGCCTACAATTTTAGTGTCCCTGGACTTCCAAAGCGCATTTGAATTGGTTGACCAGTCTTGGCACGCTTGCCTATCGAGAGATGCCTAGGAAGTTCGTGAAAACAATAAGTTCTTTGTATCCTCAGACTTTCGAACGCCTGAGAGTACATGAAGAGCTCTCCAAAAGCTTCCGTACACAAAGCGGTGTCCGTCAGGTGTGCACACTCCCTCCATTCCTATTGAATTTCGTGATTGACGAGATCATGAACGGTCATTAACGGTCTTAAAAATCCCGATGTTCAGCTAGCCTCTGGCAAAATCCTTGTCGATCCGGAACATACAAACGACACCGTTCTCCTCTTCAAAGGGGAGAGAGTGTGGGTATTTCTGAGTGAACTGACCACAGTCATCCCGTCCTTTGGCATGCACGATGCACCTACGAAGTGTAAAGTCATGCTGCTGGACACATAGTCACTGAACACGCCAATTACAATCCAAGGAGAAGTAGTCGAATTTGTTGAGCGTTTCACATACCTTGAAAGTTGTAGTAGTTCTGATGAGGCCAGTGCACGAATCTTCAGGGCTTGGGTCGAGTTTGCTACTTTGAAACAGTACGGGCTGTTTTGTTGTAGGCCTGTGAGACTTGGTCTATTTAAGCAGTGGAACTGAGACGTCTTCAGGTATGCGAAAACCGTTGCCTGAGGACCTAGCTCGTGGTGGTTGGTGTTGGCGGATCCGTACTGACACAATAAGAAAGTGAGTTTTTGGTTGCGCAACGGGGAGTTTCATCGAGGGATGTGTCCAGCACCAGAAGTTGGTCAGGTCATGTATTGCGTAGGGCAAACCATCGTTTGCCGAAAAGACTGCTGAATTCCCTGCCCAATTCAACGTGGCAGAAGCAGCGAGGTAGCCAACCCTTGACCTGACAGAAGGACATGAAACAGACAACGAAACTTGCATGCTATCGAGGCTACTTCCCTCCAGAGTGGGGACAACCCGACCTCGACTGCGTCTACTGGCCGACGCCGATCTCAGTGACGCTCTTGTTGTCAGTTTCTATCCAGATTGCCCGGATGAGTGTCTGGAGGTGTTGGTTTCTCAAGATAATTGTGGTAGGCTAGGACAAAGTCGCTTCCCTGCCTGCTTCCATTCCTTTCTTCACAACAGGACGCTGAAGTTAATCACGGTTGCACGGCAGCGAAGCACCAGTGTGTAACTCTGATGTCCTGTTTTCCATAATAATGATAGGGTTAGGTAGTGACCGGAAAGGTCAATCAGGTAGGACATATTTGAATGGGTAGGCAAGGCGCATTCAGGGAATGGATTATGTGGAGTCAGGGTCTATCCACCGACTAGAGGACCAAAGCCGGATTAGTGGCATTGTGGCAGTGTAAGTTACTCTGATGTGGGTTGAAAGATATCTATCCTGGGCAATGGGATATAGTAAGCCTTAGAGTTTCCAGCTAGATCATCGTCTCTGTCAGAGACATTTGGTTATTTCGTGAGCCTGCTACTGCGGTTGGGTGCGGGATTGTTACAAATTATGATGACAACAATGAAGCTGTCGATTCTATTAAGCTAGTGGTATCGGTATCGGAAGCAAGAGTGTAGTGGAGATAGGACTAAGCACCCGCACATTCACCAGATCTTTGCTACAGCTACACACCCACGGGTGCATGTTTGAGGATGCTTGCAGCCCTTTGATCCCATGGTTCAAGTCCCTACCACTTCACCTTACGGCTTACTTGTATACACCCCTCTTTATCCTTAACTTTGCTGCGTCCAATAATGCGCATGATTACTGAGCACTGCTATCGAATCATCGGGTTACACACGGTTCCCCCATTATCGCCAATGGGGCTAATTGAGCAAGAAGTGAGTTTACTTTTTTAACAGTAAAACTCCAGCTTCAACGTGGACACCGATCGGGAAATTGTGGACAACAAGGTTTATTGAACACTTGGTGAGTTGGCTACCAGAACATTTTTCAATTACATGTTTCCGATGATATTGTGCAAGATGTACACGGGTTGTAGTCGATTATACATTCTCCCTTCCAGAAACCTCGGCGAGTAAAAGCGGCTTCCTGAAAACGAGCATTGGACTGACTACACCCTACGTTTGTACCGATGCAGCCAATAAATGGAAAGATGGTCGTTGGTTTGTTCGATGAGCCGGGCGATTTGATTGCAAACGTTTCATCACCAATCGAGGTGACATCTTCAGTGCGTTGGTAGGGAGCGTGGTGGAGCGTGGTGATGGGTTGATGTTTGTGCACAAACACACAGGCATACCATTGATCTATGCTGCTATTAATTTTTACGATTTCTTGGCCAATCCTAACTACCATGACAACCCAAACTGACTCTTCGAAGATGCTCCTGCACGGGGCTGTCCATGAATCCAAGTGCAACGTCGCGATGACGGTGCCGCGACTACCATGTCCGGCCTGATGACTTGCCCGTGGTTCGCCATATCTTTAATATTGCCCGACCAAGCATGCTGCACACGTTCACAAGACCGTCCCATTTCGTTGAATTGGCGCTAGAACTTCATAGCACTGGCCGCTCTATTGTGATGTCTGTTAGTTCTGCTCATAAACCCACTAACTCTTTCAATGGCACACTCGACGTAGCCTGTGCTGACCATTATAAGAATAAAAAATTACTAGCTGTGACGACTTATTTGGCTCCGTTTGGCAGGCACCTGCCGCAACAATAGAAAACGCTTTCCTACACACGTCGCGAATGGCTGCTCCATTTTGGGTTTGCGCGGACATAGAGGGCGTGATTATTGTTCATGTAGTCCTGAGGCTATTTCCGACTCCAATACGGGGGAAAACACGTGAAGCAACCTGCTTTTCTACAAAGCATCACACCTTCTTCACGGAGGCATCATGCGAATCTATTGGCAGCCATTAAAAAATATGAATTCGGCGCCCATAAGGGAAGACAAGTGCGCTTAAACAATTTCCAAATAACTGCGGCCGGACGTGGAAGCTTAAGAGTTCGAATATATACCATTAAATGCTAGTAGTAGAGCTTCCTTCTTTCAAACTGCGGTTTCAGAGAAATTTGGGCTGTGCGTCTAAGGGTTGGCCTTTAGATGTGGCTTCACATATGCTTGTTGAGAACTTTAGGGCTGTATTTTTTCATGTATCACGGTGTTTGCGAAAGCGTTTAACGAATACACGAAGAATAACCGCGTGGTATTTGTGCGTTCATCTAGTAATTGAAGAATGAACACCTTTTTTATGAATGGGTGTACTACAAATGCAGAAGGCGGCCTGCAGGACATACGGAAAGTCGAGGAATCCGAAGAAGCTTGTAAGCTGGGCGTGTATGCAATTAGTAAACAATAAGCGGGGCACAAGCTATCCAGCGCACTTTTTGTCTAGGGAGGCAGGAGAACATTTTATCGGCCACCTGTTATTATCTTGAAAACAACCGTAATGCTTCCAAGTTTTGCTAACCGGCTTCCGATAGAACGACAGTTAACCGTGGAGGAGTTGGGCACCTGCACGGTATTGCTGAAGTGTGGAACGCCGTGATGTGAAGTGCGGTAGTTTGTGGGCGATGAATTCGGCAAGGTCCTTACAACTCAGGTCGTATACAAATACCGCCGGAAGCGCCGGCCATTTCTGTTGAGTAAGTCACGCATAGCTGATATGCCTTTAGTCCTGCAAAACTTCGGGAGACCGGACGCGTGCTTGTACTGCAGCCATGTAAAGGTCGCTATAGCCACATTCGACTACCCAGATGGCAGCTTCTCGGATGTAGTAAATATCGATAAAGCGGTGCAACAAACCGTTTTGGGTAGGTTTTTTTAAAGCAACTAATATCTGGCCCGTAGACACAAGCTGTACACCCTCCTGATCACGGACGGCACGGGCACAGGACGTCCGGTTATGTGTGCCTTCGCGGAAAGCGAACAGTTTGCCCCTATGCGTAAACTGTTTGGCTTGTTTAGGGAAGTGATGGGCAAACAGTATCCTGTGGATACTTTTGTGATGGACAAACTGGTGGCACAAATGCGGGCAGTGATTGCGGTGTTTGGCTGCGATGTCATGTTATGCTACTTTCATATTAGAAGAGCTATCAGTAAGCACGAACGTATCGTGCAACATTCATGTATTCTTGTTCACAGACACATCATGCGACTAGCCGATACACATTCCACCGTATGGTTCGCCTCCAATGCCATACAGTAGGCTTTTTGTTTAGCATAATACGAGCACACAACTTTCGGCAAGATCTACAACTACTGCGCCTCACGGACCCGCTGCTCGTCCCTCTCAACAAATTCGACTACTTCTCCTTGGATTGTAATTGGCGTGTTCAGTGACTATGTGTCCAGCAGCATGACTTTACACTTCGTAGGTGCATCGTGCATGCCAAAGGACGGGATGACTGTGGTCAGTTCACTCAGAAATACCCACACTCTCTCCCCTTTGAAGAGGAGAACGGTGTCGTTTGTATGTTCCGGATCGACAAGGATTTTGCCAGAGGCTAGCTGAACATCGGGATTTTTAAGACCGTTAATGACCGTTCATGATCTCGTCAATCACGAAATTCAATAGGAATGGAGGGAGTGTGCACACCTGACGGACACCGCTTTGTGTACGGAAGCTTTTGGAGAGCTCTTCATGTACTCTCAGGCGTTCGAAAGTCTGAGGATACAAAGAACTTATTGTTTTCACGAACTTCCTATGCATCTCTCGATAGGCAAGCGTGCCAAGACTGGTCAACCAATTCAAATGCGCTTTGGAAGTCCAGGGACACTAAAATTGTAGGCCGTGTTTACGTATGGCATTGTTATAGCACCTGACGGAATGTGCTGACCCTAAACATCCACCAAATCTTCCCGTTCCGTGTCCGCCCTCCCTCTCTTCGACGATGCGAAAGACTGCACGGTTGACAACTCTCATTTCAACTGCATGTCCTCTCCACAAAGACATTTCTACACCATACCGAACCTCAAACTTCGCCTTCTAAAATAGAGAAAACGGAGAAAATCAAAACGGAAGCAACTTTTTCGGACGCCTGCGCCGCTGGCCTCAGCCTGCCCCGGTTGTTGCACATATCTCGGACAATCTTCCTAGGAATCCAAAAATTCATTGGTAGCAGAGCAAACCACGCCGATGTAGGCTCACTAAATACACACAGTATGACGCCCCCGAGGCAACTCGTTTTGCAAAGACTTCACGCTGTTCTTTATTCTGTAACTGCGTCATTCTGCGATCACCTCATCGATCGAACACGCAACACCACGCTTTTCTCCGTTTCTTGTCCTTGCACGCTACGAGTTATATTAGTTGCGTACAATTTAGCCAGTGCACGTCCCTCATAACCATATATGCTCATACCCGTTCGCATCGACCGCATACCTACTATCGATTATATTTTTGAAATCAGACAGTGTCGTCCCACTGCAGTAATGGGAACTCGTGACCACTTCTGGTTGCATGCTATTTTGGGTCGCATTCTAACTCATATCCTTGTGCCGGCCAGCGGAACGTTTTGATACGTTTTCCTATTTTGGGTTCCCAACGTAGACTCGGCTGATTGAATGAAAGCAATGAACCACCGAGTGCTTCGACGAACCCAGCCATACCATTGATCTATGCTGCTATTAATTTTTACGATTTCTTGGCCAATCCTAACTACCATGACAACCCAAACTGACTCTTCGAAGATGCTCCTGCACGGGGCTGTCCATGAATCCAAGTGCAACGTCGCGATGACAGTGCCGCGACTACCATGTCCGGCCTGATGACTTGCCCGTGGTTCGCCATATCTTTAATATTGCCCGACCAAGCATGCTGCACACGTTCACAAGACCGTCCCATTTCGTTGAATTGGCGCTAGAACTTCATAGCACTGGCCGCTCTATTGTGATGTCTGTTAGTTCTGCTCATAAACCCACTAACTCTTTCAATGGCACACTCGACGTAGCCTGTGCTGACCATTATAAGAATAAAAAATTACTAGCTGTGACGACTTATTTGGCTCCGTTTGGCAGGCACCTGCCGCAACAATAGAAAACGCTTTCCTACACACGTCGCGAATGGCTGCTCCATTTTGGGTTTGCGCGGACATAAAGGGCGTGATTATTGTTCATGTAGTCCTGAGGCTATTTCCGACTCCAATACGGGGGAAAACACGTGAAGCAACCTGCTTTTCTACAAAGCATCACACCTTCTTCACGGAGGCATCATGCGAATCTATTGGCAGCCATTAAAAAATATGAATTCGGCGCCCATAAGGGAAGACAAGTGCGCTTAAACAATTTCCAAATAACTGCGGCCGGACGTGGAAGCTTAAGAGTTCGAATATATACCATTAAATGCTAGTAGTAGAGCTTCCTTCTTTCAAACTGCGGTTTCAGAGAAATTTGGGCTGTGCGTCTAAGGGTTGGCCTTTAGATGTGGCTTCACATATGCTTGTTGAGAACTTTAGGGCTGTATTTTTTCATGTATCACGGTGTTTGCGAAAGCGTTTAACGAATACACGAAGAATAACCGCGTGGTATTTGTGCGTTCATCTAGTAATTGAAGAATGAACACCTTTTTTATGAATGGGTGTACTACAAATGCAGAAGGCGGCCTGCAGGACATACGGAAAGTCGAGGAATCCGAAGAAGCTTGTAAGCTGGGCGTGTATGCAATTAGTAAACAATAAGCGGGGCACAAGCTATCCAGCGCACTTTTTGTCTAGGGAGGCAGGAGAACATTTTATCGGCCACCTGTTATTATCTTGAAAACAACCGTAATGCTTCCAAGTTTTGCTAACCGGCTTCCGATAGAACGACAGTTAACCGTGGAGGAGTTGGGCACCTGCACGGTATTGCTGAAGTGTGGAACGCCGTGATGTGAAGTGCGGTAGTTTGTGGGCGATGAATTCGGCAAGGTCCTTACAACTCAGGTCGTATACAAATACCGCCGGAAGCGCCGGCCATTTCTGTTGAGTAAGTCACGCATAGCTGATATGCCTTTAGTCCTGCAAAACTTCGGGAGACCGGACGCGTGCTTGTACTGCAGCCATGTAAAGGTCGCTATAGCCACATTCGACTACCCAGATGGCAGCTTCTCGGATGTAGTAAATATCGATAAAGCGGTGCAACAAACCGTTTTGGGTAGGTTTTTTTAAAGCAACTAATATCTGGCCCGTAGACACAAGCTGTACACCCTCCTGATCACGGACGGCACGGGCACAGGACGTCCGGTTATGTGTGCCTTCGCGGAAAGCGAACAGTTTGCCCCTATGCGTAAACTGTTTGGCTTGTTTAGGGAAGTGATGGGCAAACAGTATCCTGTGGATACTTTTGTGATGGACAAACTGGTGGCACAAATGCGGGCAGTGATTGCGGTGTTTGGCTGCGATGTCATGTTATGCTACTTTCATATTAGAAGAGCTATCAGTAAGCACGAACGTATCGTGCAACATTCATGTATTCTTGTTCACAGACACATCATGCGACTAGCCGATACACATTCCACCGTATGGTTCGCCTCCAATGCCATACAGTAGGCTTTTTGTTTAGCATAATACGAGCACACAACTTTCGGCAAGATCTACAACTACTGCGCCTCACGGACCCGCTGCTCGTCCCTTATATCACGGCCTACTGTTTGTACATCACTCGTAAATGAGGCGTACACGTACATCTCGTGATTGTTCAGGTTTTTAAGCTGACTATCACCGGCCTGGTTGTTCGGTGTATTTAGTTTTACGTAAGTGTGGAACTAGTTGCAACTTGTTAGCGTGAGAAATTTTATTTCACTCGCCATAATTTTGAAGATAAGTGCATTGTTCTTCTAAGGATCGCGTTTCCTGCAGGTCCCGTCTTTCATTCCAAATCAGGTGTGTTTGACTAAAGTAAATAAATTTAACTCATAGCCTGCTTTTTCAAGTGTAGGATGTGGAATGCAATTGAAGGTTGGCTGTATTTGCTTGCATGTCTATCATATGACCTAATTGTGCCCGTCTCCCTCCCTATTGCAGGTACCACGGACGAGGCACCACGAGCCCCGGACAGGGAGTATTAATCCGCTTGTACTCTTCCTCGAATGACCTTGATGTATTTTTGTACCTTGGTTTCGGTATACGCACGTTGTTGCTTCGCTTCGGTCTTCTCTCGCGCGTCACCCAATCTGTGCGAATGTGTGCTATGTGTGCCTTGTGGTTGCAATAATATCAATTTCCATGTCTGCACATTTCAGAACCGGCGTGTGCCATTGTCACATCCTCGCGAACGTCGAATACTTCTGACTTCCTGACATCCCACGCTACAGATGCACGCTATGGAAGCACCAGGGAACAGTGACTGTGCGAAGGTAGGGGTTCTAAAAAATTTCTGTAGGTAGAAGACAACGAAATATAATGAGCCGAAACACAGGAAGCAAGGCTGTACATCACCAACGCTTACATAGATATCTATCAACCTGGCAGACGTGGTATAATCAACAAGTGATTAAAGGGCCTCCAGGTTAGGCCAGAACCTCACGTATGATTGGTTTATTTTAGGCTCAACTGACATCTGGCGGTTGGGCTAAAGCGGAGCCTGGTGACCTGTGAATTGAACCACTCATTCACAATTTCTGTACTGTCTTTAAAAATGCAAACATTACCTTAGCGACCTAACTAGGGACAGATTGCTTTGGTAGCACATTTTGTCTGTTCTGCATTGGTACGCGAAACCGTTGAACTCCTCGAAAACCTAAGCGCCTCACTTCCTGCTGGACCTCACTTTCCGGCATAACGTACGGTGTTGAGTTTACTCGCCTTATGCACCAAAAGAAAGTTATACTGCGGATGGTGAGTAACATAAATGTGGGGGAAATGGGATGTACAGCTCCTGTGGTGCCAACCAATCAGAATCCCAAGAGTTCCTACCCCGAATCGTCAGGCGCTTCGTCTTCGGCGGCGTATACTCGTCCGGATTTCTCCCCATGAGACCGTGAAAATCTCTTAATATTCACATTAAAAAACAGTTCGGCTGAATTCAGCGACCGCTGAATTTATATAAGTAGTGGTACTGTGAATAAAGGCGGCAGCGGAACTTCATAATGTTTAGGTGTAAGCTACATCGTGAAATAAACCTCCAATAACTGACTTTAAGTGTCGTATAACCGTCCCGTAGCCGTGTTGTACTACCAGGGTGGGTTTTAAAGACATCCATGATATTTCGTCCCTGGATAGGTCCCTCGCACCGACATATAAAAGTGGTTGCTGCACTTTCATCCTTTCGAGAAGAGACTGATTAAGCAACGCCGTAAATCCATCCCTTGTGGTTGTGTCAGCAATACCCATTGGAAGGTTAGTCCGCAGCTTCACAAACCTTGTGGGGAGCGCGACCAATATCTGCAGTCGTTCTCGTCGGCCTTTAAACAGCTCCGCCCCGTGGCTTCTGATGTTGGTATCCTTCACTGCCTCAGAATACGGTACCCTCAAATAATTCTCCCCGGAAGATAAGTCATATACGGTTGAGACCTCCAAGGCGCCTCCCAAAGTCCAGTTAGTAGAGTTTTGACCTCTTGAGGTCGTCAGGTTGTGGTATTTGACCGCAGTATATTTAGAGCCCCATCATCGCCCCTTTTCTATGAACTGGGCTTCATGCCTGTAACTGGTACCGCAGCTGGTTGTCCATGCACCTTAATCGTCAAAATAAATGACATGTGGATGATGCGAAGCGTTGCCAACCGGAGATCTTGAATGATATGCGGAGAACACAGAGCATTTCGGCAGCGGCTCCTGCCAACTGGTTAAAATCCGATCGGGATTGAAGGTCAAAGCATGGAATCGTGTTTGGGTCCTTCTGCGTCTACACGTCACCCAGCAGGTGTCATCCAATCTGAGAGACTGCAATGAATGGAGTCCTCGACTAGCTCATTCGTAAGCCCCTACTAGGGTGCGATTCTGCAAGGTATCCAAAAAGCACTCTGCATATCGATTCGGGTGCGGCATGCACTCGTGTTTCAAGCCCTCAGCATGTACAAGACATTAGAAAATAAGGTGTTTCGTAAGCTTGTTGACAAAGATTTAGAGGAGTGCAGACCCATGGAACGATCCCCACGAAACCCCACAGAGAAGGCGGTACCAGTCCTGAGTTTGTCCTGTCAAACATTCAAACACTTCCCTGAAGTCTGTGGCAGGATAGACTGCCCAGCAATAGCGGATGAAGAAGTCGACCGGAAGCCTTGCTGAAGTCAACGAATCAGATATCAGTACGCTGTCCGCTATCGATCAACTGCACTCATTTCTCTTGGGATGATAGCAGCATCCTAATGCAAGATCCTATTTTCTTCACACCACTTTCCATTTTCCGAATGTTACTCCATCATCCGTGAGTTGCACTTGTCTACCACTTTCCATATAGCAGACGTGGGGCTCGCCGGTCGTCAGTTGACCGGGCCGGTCATAGATCCTTCCCTATATCCCGAGGTAGTGGGGTATCTTTAATTAGCTTCGTTTATCGGCGAACGTAGGTTATGCCGGTTGAGGCTGAAGCAGGGTTAACTGAAAGTTTACTCAAATATAACGTGTACAACAATTAGCCTTGGTGACTGAATCTGTAGCAGGTGGAACCACTGCATTTCGGTGCACGATTTGTGAGCTGGAAGAGTGAGCTGAACCACCTCTGTAAGGACACAAGCAAAAGAGTCCTGTGATGTATGTAGATAGCATTATTCCGACCTGGTTTAATCGGTCGCTGACAGCCCTTAGGTCATTCGCTCAAAGTCCGCGCACCGAACACCACCCTGGGGATCTTTTGGGTTATTCATAAGTATTTGAAATGAAGTATTAAGTCATTTGTTCAAACCAGCTGTTTCACCACCACATTTTCTACGTCCATGACTAGAGGGTTGATACCAAGTCAAGGATACTGGATGTTTTTCCTGGTTGAATCTTTGCTTGTTCCCAACCATGCATGACATTGTATTCCAGTATAGCCTCAAGAAGCTTAGGGTAGAAGAAAGAACCTAGCCGTCCTTACGAATTATCGAAATAAGAAATAGCTTGACTGTAGCACCATTTCGGTGCCCAGCTGCCATGCCACTCGAAGGAAGCACCAGGGCTGGGACACTTCCAGGTTGCCCAAGCCTAGACAGGAGAAGCTGAGATGCAAAGGTAGGGTTCGAACCATGGAGACGAACGTACCATGGTGTGGTTGTTTGCATGCCTCCGTGATCCGTTGAGCGAGTTTCTTAATTTAATTTTTCATGCCAGGTTGACCCGTGGTTAGAGACCTGACCTATACAATCTACTAGTCCACCAAGATTGCGACTGAAACGTGTGAGGGCTTGTTCTCTGAAACCTAGTATACTGTTATTTCTTGCCAAACACTGCTGCCTTGCGGTCAGACGTTCAACCAAGGGATTTGGCCGAGAAGACTAATCGTCCTTCTGTCCAGGTTTGAGTGACCTGGCAGTATCCCAGACCGCTTAAGACCGGTTCTCACGAATAAAAACACTTTTACGCGACGTCGGCTTTCGTCTTGCTTGCTGCATACAGCAGGGCAGGCAAGCGAAAGCAGATTGCTGGCGCCTTCCGTCTTCGTCTTTCACGTACTGTTTCTCCCCCTCCTATGCCCATCCGTTAGGATTAATGGCCCAGTTCGTCTTGCGTAGGTCTTGGAGGCTACTTTACATGTTGCTGCTGACGGTGTCAGCCTGGCATCTCGAAAGCAATCTTCAAGCCTTGCCAGCCGGTCATTCTGGCTGCTTTTAATGTTTGCACTCTGGCAGACATGAAAACTAGCTGCTCTCACACTGGCATGGCTTGACATTGATGTGTTCTGCGAAGCAGAAACAAAAATGCAAGATACAAGCACAGTGGTTGTGCTCTATCAATATCCGCTCACTTCCGGCTGCGAACCTCTGGCAATCCAGAGGTTGCTGCGGCAAGATGTGTGGGGATCGGCATCATCCAAAGTCACCGGGCGGAAGGACCCTTAATTGGCTGGACACCAGTTGATAGTCGCCTTTTTGTGGTTTCATCTGGCAACATCCATGAAGTAGCCCCACAATCGGGAAGTTGATCGCAGTTTGTTTGTTTGTTGTATTCACTCACACCCCAGTCGACTGTTACTGAGACCATAAAACTCCACCAAAATCTCAATAGGAAAGCCGGCAAGAATGCTGGCCCATCAAGTATTCAATCGATTCAGCAACAGTCTGGATCGATGAAAGTAAAATTCAAAATAGCGTGAGGCCCCTTGTAAGTGTTACACTCGCATGCACTCACTTGTTCGGAATAAAGCCGTTGTGTTCGTTATCGGTGAGTCTTTTCCCGGTACTAGGCACTGGAGCGGAAACAGCAGTCAGATATAACAACTGTAGCCCTGACACTATAAATGACAACTTTTACGACTCATTGAGTGCCCTGTTAATGCGGGATGAAAGCTCAGAGGTCGTCTTGGTCATTTAAGATTTGAATGCAAATGTGGACAGACCTAGTGCATTTGAGACTCAGGTAATCGACATAACGTTGAACTCGGTACTTACCGACAGCTCGTCTTGGAGCACGTGTGTGGATTCTGAGCATGCATTTGTAGTGGTTAACGGCCCTAAGGAGTTTTTACTGAGCAGGACAAGCTATTTATGTTAGTCAGATATGCTGTCACAGGGAGGACCATCCAAGGCAATCTTGACTCATAGTTCACAAGAGAAAAAGCCGCGGGTCCGTATTCCGTTGAACTACCAGACCAAGAAGAGAAGGTTGTGCTTTCCTGGTATTCCAACTCTCCCCCGGTAGGTGCAATATCAATCCACTGACGTGAATGGATAGGTCCAGTGCCTGCAGCTAGAATTTTTGTTTACGTTGGGAATTAATGCTAACCAATGTTATTCAACCGACAGTCGCAACAACAGTCAGTTAGCAAAAGGCGCCAAGTCCCAATGAGCCCAAGAAGTGGAGGCTCGTACTTTATCAAAACAAACTTTGCACAATAACGTTTACAAGTGCTACACATTCGTCCGGAGTCGTTTTTCCCTTCGCTGTCCAGGGCCGCGGACAACTAGCTTAGTACCTCAGGCTAGCATATCTCGAAGGCAGACGAATTTGTCATAAATGTCTTTTGGGCTCTCCAATCTACCACCCCACTGGATGTGATAAAAAATAGATAAACAATCGTTCAGCTGTAACATCTTATCGGCGCCTAACTACCATGCCACCCGAAGGATGCACGAGGGCTGGAATACTGCCAGGTTGCCCAAGCCTAGACAGGGGAAGTCGAGGGGCAGAAGTCGGGTTTGAACCACGTACCTTCTGGTCGGTAAATTCTCGCTCTAACCACTGAGCCATCCCGCCCTGAATGTGTATGCGTACCGGGACGAATTCGTCACATCCTCGCACAGTGGTTGGAGTTCCGCCTGGGGCACGACGCTATCAGGGGCGAGATGGCTTAAGTGGTTAGAGCGCGAATTTATTGACCGGAAGGTTCGTGGTTCGAACCCGACCTCTGCCTCTCGGCTTCCCCATGTCTAGGCTTGGGCAACCTGGCATTATCCCAGCCCTCGTGCTTCCTTCGGGTGGCACGGTAGTTAGGCACCGGAAGGATGCTACAGCTGAACGCTTATTTATTTGTTTTCATTATCACATCCAGTGAGGTGGTAGATGGGAGAACCCAAAAGACATATATGACAAATTCGTCTGACTTCGAGATCTGCTAGCTGCATGCTGACTGCATGTCTCTCTTGAAGCACCAAATCATCACACCCCCTCAGGTGGCAGAACAACACCATACGTGTAAACGATCCACAATTTTGGTACTCGTGGAATTTTAAGACGCACTTGACTCTGCTGACTGGTCTGTTCTAATTACCACGCTTTCCCAACAAGGATTGCCGCAGAGGTTTTATCAGTGGTCTTTCAGCTGCAACACCCTTTCTCTTCCTAGCTGTCATGCCACTCAAAGGAAGAAGTTTGTCAATATAATATGTTCTTTGTATTATCGGATTTCCGGTCGCGCGCGTGTATACCGAGAGCCTCCCAAAAGCTTTCTTACACAATGGTGTCCGACAGCGATGCCCACTCCTTCCATTCCTATTCAGTTATGTAATTAGTGAAATGATGATGTACGTTGGAAGATCTTCAAAACCCCGGTATTCAAAGAGCTGTTAACGGAAGCCTTGTTGATCTGGAATGTGCGGTTGACATCGTTCTCATCTTCGGTCTTCTTCGAGAGGAAGAAAACAAGTGTTTTTGGATAAGCGGACCAGTCATTTCGTTCTTTGGCATGCGCTTTGCACGTAAAGTCATGCTCGTGGACATGCAGTCGCTAAATACGCCACTTTCAATCAAGGTTGTGGAGCGTTTTTCTTATATTGGAAGTTATATTAGTTTCGATTGTAGTGTGACAGACAAAGACTGCATGAATCTAAGGCTTGGGTGGTGTTGCTAATTTGTGACGTCTGTGGCGGCAAAGTGGCATACTCCTGAATCACAAGCGACGTCTTTTTCACGCTACGGTACGGGATGTTTTGTTGCTGGGATGTGCTACGTGTCCTCTGCGAGCAGCGGAACTGAGAGATTTTCAGGTCTCCGGCAACTATTGTATCATAACTATAGCTTGTGTAAGCTGGTGCCAGCAGCGAGACATCATCACCAGCAACAGGAACATCAGTACTGATACGGGTGCTTCACTGTTGTACAACCACAAAGCTTATATTATTTTTAAAGCCTTCGAGCGAAAAGAACGGAAGAGAGTGGGTGAGAGAGGGGACCTGGTGCTGGCCTTTCGCAGGCATTCTGAGGTGCCCATACCTCCAAGTGTTCAATTTGACAATTCGGAAAGAAACTGACAGCATGAACACCGACGTCGATTAACTGCCATTTCTTGCACTCTCTTCAGTCAAGCGCGCAGTGGACGGGGTGGGGGTTAGGTCAGGATGACCCCATCCTGGAACGCGGACTGCAGCAACTACACCCAAACTGTTCGCAATGTATTTCACGCCGCTCTCACAAGTCATACGTTGTCCACCAGTTATTGCCATTCTGAAGGAGGCACGAACAACAATGGTGTCGGCAAATGGTCTTTCGGCATACATAGCATATGACAGAGCCACTGCAGTTGGTGGTGCTGGATGCTTTCCGTAACTAAAGCACCTGCTGCGTGACAAACTGCGGCAACAAATTGACAGTATACTTTCCTTTCCGAGGTGAGTAGTTGGAAGGAAAGAGAACAGCTGTTTCGCATTGCCGGCAATTATAAATATACTATAGTAGTATAACATGGTATAGTATGTGGTAGTACCATATATGGTATAAATGGTATACATATACTACATACTATATATAATATAATATAATTATTAACTACTTTCTGGCACGGGTAAAGAGAATAACGACTGACGGATTTTGTCTTATTTGACTTTTCAAATGTTTGACTGAATTGGCCGTTCCATCTTGCTCCTAATCCGACGATTAGGGACTCTGCGGTTGTCAGACTTTGTTGGGGGCGATACAAACAAAAGACAATCTTCCAAGGTGGGAATCTGCACCGAATGGTGTCCCACTGGGTTGACATCCTGGCTATCTGTTCGCACTGTACACGAATGGCCTGTTTAAGTCTATGGAGTCATATGATAGTTAAGCTCCAGCATTTATTACTTATGTATTGCTGTTGATGATGATAAATCCAAGTCGGAGATTTGGCTGAATATATTGACCAAAAGTGATGCAACAGCAGCAGTAGAATGTGGTTTCGGTTCCGCATTGGGTGCTGTTCAACGAAATCCCCCCAAGTCAACTAAGACGCATCAGGTCACCATCGGTTTCAGCAAGGTCAGTCGCTAGTGTCAAGGTGATGAACACCTATCGGAAAGGTTACTTCTACGAAAATCCCGAGCATAGTAATGTCGAGTCTCAAAACGCTTGACCGCGCAGAAAACGTGAGAACCCCATTCCCTCCGATGGTATAAACGCTACAAATGCGGTCTGTCAATGGTGCCTATCCATCGCAAAGTGTCGCAGGGTCATTATCATAGATACCGAACAAAATGGCCTGTCGTAGCATCAGTGCCAGTTGAGATGGAACAAAAGGTGGCAACACTGATGTTGCTGTCTCCATTGATGATGATGACACAAATAAATACCAATGGCAAACGTAAGGCGTTCTTACGAAGCCAAACAATGGAAACCGAAAGGGAGACCTCAAGGTTGCGTAGCAAACAGCTAGTGGGACTGCCCCCTAGGGCAGTTTCTGAAGACCCATCAAGCCGAAGTGGAAAACTAACAACAGATAGTTACAAACACTTCCCTCTGTAGTTTATTCGGCCAAGTGGTTACTGCTATTGAGAAAGGACGTACTCTTCTTTAACCTTTTTAGCTCTGGTTCACCCCAAACTACAGGTGGCTAGAGCAGCTTTGGGGAACCTGCATCGCCTGTGGCGTCGACGTGACATCAGCTTATCCGTAAAGGGTTGAGTTTTTAATTATTCCGTGCGCCCTGTGGTACTATATGGGTCAGAAATCTGGCCGCTGCTTGCTTGGTCAAACTTTCAGTGTTTGACCATCAATGTCTTCGGATCATTGCCCGAGTCCGGAGGGAACATCGGATCATCAATACTGAAGTACGTCGGATGAACTGATTAAACTCAATGGGTTGAGCTGGTTTGGCCACGTGCTACATATGTCAGTCGACCGACTTCCTCGAAGGGCTCCTTTCGACAGCCATGTGGAGGGTGGAAACGAGCCAAGGGAGGTCAAACAACTACTTGGCATCGAATTTTGGAATCCATTACCAGCAAACTCAGCTGCACTGACCGTTGCCGTCTCCCTGGATGGGGACCCCGGTGCGGGACACATCAATGATTAGAGACATTCAGACATGGTCCAGTCGCGCCCTCAGTGGCGCTAGTACATCCAAGCTATTGCCTTCAATGCATATCTCTTCTCCCAACCTCCCCATCTAAAAGTCCACTGACAACGCTGTATTTACGCATCAATTATATCAGCTACTGCGTCCACTGCGCAACTATCTGCTCCACCTTCCCAAATCATCAATCAACGAAACGGTGGCAGCTAGAACCATTGTACGTCAAGTATGCGGTTCTCACAGCTGATGATGATGATGATGATGGAGTCGCTCGCTCAAAAGATGTATCAGTCGCAATGATATAAAGTCACATTATATTGTGAGTTCTCGTGTACTCCATCACCGCAGTGTCACAGCCCAACCCAAAGCTGTCACCTTGTCGTGGTGGTCGGGCTTCTGTGCTGCAACGATCTTGTGGGCTATGCTGGCTGGAACTCAGTTCCTAAAGGTTCAACCATGCCAGGAAGGCTAACTGGGAGCAGTCCGACGAAGAACAGCGAGTCCCCGTACTGTGAGTAATCGTATTACGAGACGGTCTGGAGGTGAGGCCGTACTTTCCTCTGCAATAGAAGTGTGAAGGCAGTAAGGTGTTTCCATATTTATGGAAGCAGCGATGCTACCTTTCCCCGAGGAAGGACGGGTTAAAAAAGGCCGGCCCCAAAAACTGCACATCCCGATCGCCCAACGGTTGACCGTGACCGCCGGCGCATTATTCAGTACGGTCGAAATAATTTTAAAACCAAAGAGTCCGGTGCTGCTCAAAAGGCACCTGCTGTGCTGTGCCCTCAGTCCAGGCCGGCTCCCTACAGCCAAGTAGGTCAGACTATTGAGTCATTGGCTCCGGTAAGGGTCCTCCAAGAAAACCCTAACAACCGCTGTCTCGCGGTCCGTACTTTTGAGTCAGGGGCTAGGGGCAGGGCCCCCGTGACCGCGTGATGTAGATCCCGTGATTGGAAAATGAGCGGTGTTATATCCTGTCTAAATGCGAGTTAATAACATTGCTGATCTGCCGCTCGTGGCCGAACGCTTAAGTGTCAAACTACTAGCCAGTAGGTCTCGCGTTCCAGACTCCGGAATTTTGTGAGATGCGCACTGCTGATGATTCCCAATAAGGATGAAACGGCTGTACAGTGCTTCTCGGCTTTTCAGCATAGATGGCTTCACTTACAGGACGAAATCTCCACAAAAAAGCCAAATCTCCTCACACTGTCAACATACGAATACCAGTCTAGCAGCCATAGCGTCTGCGCAAATGAATCTGTGAGAATTAAACCAGGTTTCGTCTTGACGGAGGTCTAGCTGAACATGTCACCACTGCACCGAATATGTGAATCGCGCCATTCCGTCCAACGACCTTCCTTCGATTCTGCTCGATTCTGATAAGAAACTGTGGCAGTTTCTGTCGATGGAAAAGGCCCATTTCTGCATTTTTTCTCCTACATAAGTTGTGTATGCCCAATGTTGTGGACATCAAACTTCCACCTGAGTTCGCTACATCCAGTGATTTCAGGCTTGGCTGCCTTTCATTGTCCTTCCTCGACTTCTTTGTCGTCGTTCTACTTGAATCTTTTTTGCCTTTCACGGACGCCTCCGAAAATGAAGTGCTTCCAAGTGAAGTGCTTCCAAGGTCCACTGGCATTGAATACGCTGACTATTTTGATTTTTTTGAGTTAGACCTCCCGCAGAAATACAGACCATTTTATCTTATCTAGGTAATCCTGCTCCACTGTTTATCGTGCACTTCATAGCTGAAAGTTGTAAAGCGTTACTGAAAGACTTGTTGGAACTTACGCTTGCAGTAAATCGACCGACGTGGTAGACAGGTTCATGTGGACTCACGAGTAGGAAAGCAGGGGTGGCGTTTGCCAATATCTGACATTTGTGTCGCCGATATGACAGCGGTTTGAGTAGAATTCTCAGCTCTACTCTAAACAGGTGACATGGTCGCTGCGTACAGATGTTCGAAAATTGTTTGTATTTGACTACCTGTGTCAGTTTAAGCCATATACTTCGTATGTCAAGGGACTACTTGCCTCGCACGGTCCTCTCCAACCGTGTAAAAAATCGTTCGGCTGTAACACCCTTGCTGTACCTAGATGCCGTGCCACCTGAAGGAAGCACGATAGCTGAGATATTGTCAGGTTGCCGTTTCTTTTGGGGACGAAGCACGGGTGGCTGGTCCGTAACTTCCGAAGAACTCAGTCGAGTAGGAAACTGCCGTCTTCCCGAATAGAGACTTTTGGACGAGACGCAGCCATACATAGTCCTGTTGTTCGGCCAATGGCGGTTCTGCGTCAGAGCTATCCATCATCGCGTGCAGCAATACACCAATAATAAATGGTGGCGCTTCACTACCATACATCAAAACTATTCCCCTCAATGCACAGCCATCTCACTCCAGAGTTTATCAGATAGGTATAACAATCGAGCGGCAGCTGGAACCATTGTAACTTGGTACAAGGTGTATAGCCCAACAGTGGTCTGACCGGTGCAAGGATTATTACGCGAAGTTGCATGTCCTCCCTTTGCTTTCCTTTCCTCGTCCTTAAAAATGCTGCCTTCAACTTTCCGCCCGTAACACTGCTGCCGGACCTCAATCCTAATGGTTTGCTGTGTTAAGAATCTTCGACCAAACATCTGATATTATTTGGTACAGATTCTCTTAAGTCCATTTTTTTCCACCCCATCTGCAGATATTATTTCATCTCGTTCGTCTGGAGCCTTAACTCCTATGGAGCTTGCTGTATGGCGTGCGGTCCTTTCTGGTGGACACTACCTTTCAGTGGTGTTTTATGCATATGATCTGCTTCGGACTACTCACCACGGTGTTCGCCCCCCTTTGTAACCATGTAGCCTTTCTCTCGAAATACGAATATTGGTGAATTGCCTCACTGGTAGGCCATCTGTTTTCAATAGCACAATGCTGACATGATGGACAACTTCGCTTAAGTCCGAGTATCTCAGGTCCTGCCACGTTCAGAATGGAGCAATACATGAACTATGCTGTACGCCTTGATCTGCCACATTCCTGACAAATGTACAACTGTCACAAGGACAAGCCTCATCAGACGAGCGCGGCTTTGTTTGTTGAAGATTTCATCAGCTGGGTGACTGAAAGCAGATAGGGATTAAGACCCGCATTGTTTCTCTCGAAAAATGAGCGCGAGGAACTCCCCTGTGGGAGTTTATTCACTAAGAATCCTCGCTGTGCCAAACTTAGCTCTATCCCGCTGGACGATCCAGTGATGTTTTATGTTGATAGCATCCCGAAAGTCCAGCGTCTATGCTGAGTTCCAATAGTGCATTTTACTTCCTAACCTGTCTTAGTGTTTACAGGTATGCGGTCGAAACACTTCAGCCCTTGTGTGATCTATATGACACTAGACATCTGACTTTTTGCAACAAATCCCTGCGGTTTATCTGATGTTTCAGTGAAATTAGGATCTATCGCTCAAAATGACTCCCAATATGATGTTTTGGAGATGGATATAAATAGAAATTAACGTAGTAGTGGTCACTCTGGTCTCGTGGTTGTGTGGACATTAGTTGAAGACACCCGTGACTTGATGCATCGCTGTAGGGTTCTCTTATGGGAGACAGAGGGGCTTAGATAGACACGAGCATTTAGACTAGATTTTGAACGGAATACATCCTGAAATGAGCTATTCTATCCAGTCTGAACTTTGGCTCAACTTTCGCAATTTCATTCTGTTATAGTCTAACTCATTCTAACTATACGTACACTGTGGTTGTGCTCGTCACGAGCACGGTATTTCGTCACGAGCTGCAAACTAGGAATAGCCCGTGATACGACCGGAATGTCCCTTTAAGGGTACACATCTAGTTAGTGAAGTGGACTTAAGACAATTTCGAAATGAGTTTTACCTCTCTGCATCTTTTTTCGATATAAATGGGTAAATGGATGAGTAGGTTAACCTATGTTGAAAAAAGGCGATCATATGATTCTATCATGGTTACTTTTCTATTTTCTTCGATCACGATACCTGCAGAAGTTTACCGGAACCAAACTTTGTGCTGAAGATGTGTTTCTTCCGTTTGGATAGTAATGAGGCTGCAATTTGTAAACACGCTGCTCGAAAGACAGTTATACTGCACAAGATGTCATTGTAGTTTCACTTCTTTCAGAACTGGCTCAATTTAAAATTCAGCCGGAGAACGACCCGCCTTTCACCTCAACGGTTATCTCAAGCTGTTCAGATGTCGTCAATACCTGGAACATACATTGATGAAAACTGAGTCCAACAAAGGCAACTATGCTGCAATAGACAGTCTTAGCCACTTCTCACGTTGCTAATTTCATCATTAATTTCAGTTTGCGAATCATCGTTTAAGTTACTGTTGTTGCTGCTTTATTAATAGCCTAATGGAGAATATTGTCCTGTCAGACAGATGACAGTCGTTGAACCCTCAGAAAATGGCACCGAAATCACCAAACGTCTACGCTTGCCTACAATGTCCGCGGAAGCTGATGTGTCCCTCATAGAGAATGGGCAGTTGATACCCATAAGCAGCTACCACTCGCATCCTACGGGTAAGCCACTTTTTTATCCAGCTATTTCTTATGTAACTGAACCAATAGTAATTTTTTATTAGTTTTTGGTTCGACTTGCAGAGAAGTCGGCACCCAGATTGACGACTTTGGTAAAAAAAACTGTATGTAGAGCAAATGCAATATAAGATGTGTTTAGTAGTTGTGAAAATTAGAGCACTTTCAAACACTCGATTACTGGTGCATCCACCCTAACCAGCCTGCAGTGTAATGGAGCATAAGCGGGTTGCGACGTTTGGACATGTATTGTGCTTACCAAGGAAGCATTCACCGAAGTAAGTGCTTTTTTTTATTCCAGACCCTTGCTGGAGGAAAGTTCGCAAGGGACAAATCATGAAGTGGTAAAGCGAAATGTATGCGGTGATGACCAAATTAGATGCTGTGGTATCTTCAAGTTTTCTTGGCTGGGGCGCACGTGATTAGGAACTCTAGAAAACATGAGACATAGCTTATCCCAGCGTCACTTGCTAGCCCGTATATATCTAGCTAAGATTTGTATGTTTGGTAACTTTCGTAAAGGATGCTGTGTCAATCCAGCTGGTGGCCTCTTTTACCGATATAATGCTCGGATGTGTCTGTTTCATTGCTCACTGATGGTGTGGGTACCTTCTTCTAGACCTTTCCCATAGGGACATCGTTTTCTATTAAGTCTCCACCTATCCCCCGTTTTCCACTAATTACTAAGGTGTTCTCTCCTGACGTTCGTGGTAGGTAGGCACCAGTATCTGCTATCGGTATGTTGCTATCGGTGGTGCATAGGGAAACGCGGCGACAACTTAAAAATGTAGAACGTAGTTTATTGTCCGGTGGACTATACGTGAATGATCTGGAGCTGCTTTCCACTAGCCCTTAACTAAATGTCATTGAGTATGGTTGCGACATGACTAGTTAAGCGACAAATTCCCGCATAGCCGAGGAAGACATGTATTTCGTTGGTAACGTGAGGAGATTTGAAATTTTGAATGATTTCGTTCTGTAAGCAAAGCCTATATGTACTGAGAAGTCGAGGGGCACTGTAAGGCTATTTCATCCTCATTGTGAATTACTGGCCGTGCGCATCTCGCGAAACACCGGGGAATCTCGACTGCTAGGCATTTCCGATAACCATAGGTAGCAGTAAGTTCCACAAAACTGAACGGTGCGGCACGCACCAAATCCCCCCTTTTTCAACTCTCAAGGTCGGATTTCAGATGAAGCCCGTGGGCAGATGAGCATATTATTAGCTGCTTATCATCCTCACGGAGAGTACAATTTGTTGCAACTTCTTCTTATATTCCTGACTGTTTACAGGGATTTCCTGCGTGACACACTATATGACGTTGAGTTATTCGACTACGAAGGGATGTTGTCGGTGCGCGGCGGATCGCCAAAGTTTAGTCGAATACGTTCTTCGCAAGTAATTGTCGCATACCTTATGTAGGTGTATGCGGGTTGAAGGAAAGTATACCCTTTTGAACTAACCTAAGCAATCATGTTACAGCCTTTTGAGACATTAAATAAATATTACTCGGACACATGAGGCTGTGAGCACTACGGGTTCTCGAACTAAACTGTATTAAACTTTTAACTTCATTTCAGACATGTGGTCCGCGCAAAACCTGTCAAAACAGTGGGTATGGAGTCAAAAAACATCAACTAGGAAATTTTACCTATGGAACCTTGTCGCATTGCTACATTTGCAATATTTATGCTATCATCAGCTGCTGGGGACTGTGTTCTATTTCTACCGTTTAACTGCCTTGCTTCGTGGCTTTCTTTTGGTTCCAGATGAAAGTTGGCGAACACATCCAATCGAGGCATTCTTATCTCAGTTAAGTGATCACAGTCATGAACGGAAAGAAATCTCCAAAGCCGTACGGTATGTTGCGACTTTGCGAACATCCTAAATTAAACACAGAACCCGATTTTCCCCTAACAATCACGCACTTCTTTCATCTCTACGCAAGCCCTTCAGTTCTGTGGGACAATATGTGCATTGCTTGGCAGAGTCGTTATGTAGTGAGCGGCAATGTTTTCTCGTGTACATTCTACTCTTCAGCCTACCAGCCTTCAAAGTGTTTTGTCCCAGTCCATCATGAGAGTTAGAAACAACAAACATCAGAAGGTAAAGCCGTCGGTAAAAGAATTCTGTGAGCGCTTTCTTACTTGTCAATATATAAGTCCGGTATTACTTAAGGAGCCTGGGAATTGCGTATGCGTATGGATCGATGTTACAACCCCAATAGCGGGCAGTTGATGAACAGGGTTTTACCGCATGCATCTTTTTAAATGGTAATGTTTCCTGCCCTTCAAGTTCTAGTCAACTGTGATCTTTAAATTACCTGCTCGACCCCATTAGTTGTGAGCCAATCTTGACTGGTTTCCCTGTGGTGGCGTGCAAGAAGAGAAACATCTCACGCTGAATATTGGTCCCGCAACGACGGGGGACGCTGGATTTACAGCTAAAAACTCTCTACGTCTAGCTGCCATGTAGGTTAGCCTGTTTTGAACAGTTCGGATTCAATTTTCATGAGTCCCAACGAGGAAAAAACATCGCTACGTCGTTTGTCGTATTTATTCGAGGGCGTCTTTTTTGTGATTGTCAATTCATTACCTTTTGGGCATATTTTGACCGCTACTCATAAACTGCAAACAAGCCATTTTGATAATCTTAACGGTTTATTTTCAACGTCTTGGGCGGTGATAAACCTTTGTGGCTATAGTTGGCGGGATCTACCGGATACTGTAACTCTATTTGACTGGATACTGTAGAACAGTGTATAAGCTTGGGCTTGTCAAGGTCTGCTCGACTGAAGGGATGAAATCATATGATACTAGTACGACATTCCGGGCTTCGACCCTCACGGCACCATTCAAATCAGCTCCTGCTCCCGTCTTGATAATTTGTACGCATGTTTTTTCGACCATAGGAGCTCAAACTGCACTTTGTTTTTACGAAAATATTTACACCCGTTCCTTAAGTGGTGTAATGTGGTGTAGGATGTATTGCAGGATAGAAGAAAGGGACAATGTAACTGTTCGTGTGACAAGTCATTTGTCTTTGAGGTGCACTCAGGGAGGGTGGAGCCCTCTATGAGTCTCTTAGCGGAAATCTTTCGAAACGGACCAAATGTTGCTGTTGTAGATGGTCGTCCCAGGGGTGTTTCATTGCAGTGCCAACTGGTTCGTGGCTCCAGGCAGGTTAGGTATTGATTATTTCCATCCCCTGACACACTTCTGCCATTCGTGCTTTCGGCATTTGGTTTTGTTTTTAACTGACGGTGGAGTAGAATGGTACCACAATAATGCACATACACAATCGACTGAATGTGAATAAAAAGCGAATAGGATTTGGTCAGAAATCCGTTCAGCATCGATTTATGCTTGAGGGACTTAAGTTTTTCAACAGCACTACACCGAAAGAAGCAATATATGGGAATCATGGTTAGCCCAATCAATTTGGTGAAAGCAGATTAGTTGTGTTTTCCGCACTCATCTCGTTGCTCCTCCGAAACCAACCGTTGGCAACCGAACGCTTTCAGTTATGTCTATAGTTTGTCGGGCGATGTATTATTACTGTTTGAGAACACTACAAGTTTGTCTATTTGAAGAGGCTGGAAGCCTAAATAACAATTAGCGTTTAATTTGGACGTGAAAGCTGCTTACTCAAAGGAATAACGAATGCAACAATATTCTGAATCACGTACCATGGACCACGGTTCATCTCTTGTCATTGTTTCTGAATTAGTTCAACGATGAACAGACTGTTTTTGAACTTGAATTATCACGCCCTCAGTATACTATTCAAATACAAGTAACATTTACCTTTTCGTTTTGTTGGCCAGTTTTTGTGCACTATTTATGCTGCATTGGGTTAGAGCACATCAAATCGTTTATTGTGAACTGGTGTGGCGTCGTCTGCCTTATTTGGCAGTAGGCAAATATGCCTTCTGGACCTAATCAGGCAATGGCTGCGAACTCGCTGGTGTCCAGGTATTTCCTGAGCTTAACCAGGTTCACTTCTGCCTTCTGATACCGTTTGATTAGGAATAAGTAACCCTTCTTGACAAAACCGATGTTTTTTTTACGCCGGCATGTTTATTTTATGGGGCTGTGTTAGCGATTTGAGAGGATCAGCACTTACTTAATCATGAATGTGGTTAAAGAATTTGAGTATTATGAATCTAATGATGTATGGAATATTTGGAAAGCCTGTACATTTCCTTCTATCTGAACTTGATCACTGGTTTCTTGCTGAAGGGTTTCCGAGGGGCAATGACCACCCCCCTCTAAAAATTTGTTATTTCACGAATAACATTCCCAAAACTAATCAGGTCGACCGTTCAAACGAGAGTGGTGTGAATATGAACAATATTAGACGAGTCCAGAAGGGACACGCTACTCACAAGGTTGCTGAAAACTACTCGGCAACCCATGACCATTTGGTCATTCTTGAGGCTCATCAAGTAGGAGCGGTGCACGAATTTCTAGATGAATACCACACTGTATGCCTATGTTTATCAAAAAGGATACGGACACTCAGGTTGCTTTGCGAGCATCGTGGGCACGTCACCAACGGCAGTCGGCTCCATAATCCAGGTCATGTAAAGTATGTAGATAGGGCTTGGTCAGCAATTTGCCTTCAATGGACTTCGGTATTTTTCGTTAATTTTTGTGATATTTACTTTTACACTTATAAGAAGAGTCGCTTTGTGAACCTGACACTTGTCTTACATTGATAATGCGTGAAAAAATTCCGGGCCGTGCCATCGTCAAGAGCTGCCAAAAAGCCTCTTAGTACACTTTTTGCCCGAAAATTTGCATCCTGAACCATAATGTATACTGTCCTATGCAGTTCGTATCATAACCACCTTTAACAGATAACCTTTTGTAACACGTTTTTGTTTTTTCAAGTGCGTTCTACAAAAAGCAGGATGCCCATATTCATGAGTTGGAAAAACTTACAGGCTTGGAGAACATAGATGAATCCACCACAGAAGAACCGATTCCAAGCAATCCTGACAAAGTTCACTTTCGCGGCCAGGTGTCCAATACGGTTATAATGCGCGTCGTGTTCTTCGCTAACTTGGTGAGTTGACGTGATTCATGTTGTTGATATTAACTGAGATCTATCCTTTAGCCTGCTCTAAAGGAACGAAGCAACACAGTGCATCGATGTTCTGCTCCCGAGAGTAAATTAAGACCAGTATAGTGGTATTCTCATCCTGTTTGTATTTTGCTCGCAGCACTTTGTATTACCCCCTATTCACGTATTACTATTTGGCTGCAATTGCTTTTATGTATCAATGTTATTGAGGTTTCTTAAGCTTGACTGAATTACAGTAGTCCGTTTCAAACAAAAATAACAACCAGATGACGACACTGTCTGACGAATGACAACACATTATACAGGTTTCAACTTCCCGTTCGTTATATCGACCAGATTATTTATCATGCAGCTACAATACGTTTATCGACATCTTGACATTTGGCTTTCATTGGTTCTTGTGTCTGCTTTTTCACAACTGAGGTCATACTTTGTTCTTACACATTCGTCTACCTCTAACGGTCTGTCATTAATATGCGCATGCATTAGAGGTGTTTATTGGACTTAGATTTACTGTGTGCGGTTGGAAAGCACTGCTTTGTCCCGTGTACATTCCTATTCGAGACCGAACAGTTGCACTTTGATGACTACGTTTTTCGAATAGTGGTCAGACCTTTTCAAAAAAGCTGATGACCATGAAAACAACGAAGCTGACTGGCATTGGGTATCTTCAAACTTAACAAAAATCCACCTTGAAATCTCGTTCTTGTCTGCCATGCTGTAATTTGGGACATGATGTTTTTGTTTGGATGCGGACGTCGCGTCATGGTTCTAATAATTTCACTTTGATGGTCTCGTTTATAGCTGTCTTTCCCCACCATCCCAAGCTGGAGGAACCGATGAAACCCAACTTCAATAACGCTCATTATAGAGGCCTTAAGGGACCACACAAAAGACTGTGGGGGTTCGTGATAACCGGATACTCATACAACGTCTGAATAAATAAAAGGGGCGAATTTCCATATGTGAACGATTTCTATGTTTTGGGCGAAAATTGCTCAGAGAAACGCGTGACTGAATTCCTTTCTGACAATAAGATATAATTCTTTAAGTTGATTGAAGTTGCGTGGGTATTACGTTTTTTTGCTACTGCATTGTAGGGAATATCGAAAGTAGTTTCTACACCATAGGGCCGTTTTGGTTAGTCCGCAGTGGTGTTAAACACCCGATTGCTGACCACCTGGGAGAAAACCGGGCCGGATTTTCCAAGTGAGCAGTTACCGCACTCGTGCATCTTCCGCTTTCTGCATTCAGACTCTGCTTATCGGAAAAGCTGTTGCTTCAAGTATATCTGGCTCGTTGTCCATAATCTCCTCACTACTGGATAGCTGTGTGGACTTGGCCTCTGGTGGGATCATGTGGTATACGTCACGTCAAATGCGGAAACGCCGACCCTACTCTTATCCGCAAGGTAGTTCATTCGTACGTTCGTTTTTCGTTCTACTCTCATCAAATTCACTTATCCTAAATATCCTTGACAATCATCGGAAGCAGTTTACCACTGATTGCATCTCACTGATTGTTGAAGTATCAATCACTTGATTCCAAAATACTGTTTAGTTTAATTAGTTTGACTGGCAAACGTCAGAAGTATAACTAGTGAATGTTCTTTTCTGTGCTGGAGGTACGTTAGGGCCTCTTCCAGTTGGAACCACTGTAGACCACAGTCACACGTCAATGGTGCTCTGAAACCGATCAGCTGTTCACTTTTTACTACTTCCATCCAGCATACAGCTTTCGACATGACATCATCATGGATTTAGGGCAAACGAAATTCGATTTCCTCATCTTTGGACAATCCGCCGTCTCCAAACCCTATATTTTCCACTTCCGTTAATTGCTGTGACTGATTTTCGATTTCGTTCGAGAACCAAGGTTCTTTGGATATCGCGTTCCGCCTAACTTTTCCCGACCAATCTACAAGCGAAACACCATATATTTTTGGGGATGATTTCGTTGAGCTCAGCCAGTTTATTTCCAGTAAAAGGATGTAAGAATGACCAGAAACATATGTGAATGGATTTTAATAATTTTCTCGTGATTTCATCACAAAAGCTCTTGTCTTCTAAGCTTAATCAACAAGGACGTAATGAAGTTTGAACCGAATTAGTGAGCGGTATGATATCCGCACTGTCTGACCGCTTGCTAAAATGACGATTTGGTGACTGGTAGCAAATTAAGTCGAGTCTATTTTTAGCATTACTTCGTTTTAGGGTACTCTCAATTACCCTTCACACACACACACACTTCTCCTTATCCTCATGAGGACGCATTTGTTTTCTCTCCTTTCGTCCCGATCCTGTGCACTTTAATTTATCAAACAAATGGCTTTAGGTCAGAATGACCTTGATCTTTTGATTAAGTGCGAAATCGCATCCTTCTGTCATGCGTGTGTTGTTTCCCACAATCAAGCAATAAGCTTCATTCTGCTGCCTGGGGGAATCTCGATTTACAATAGAAAAGTAATAAGCCTAGTTTGCTAGCATTCTTGCTGCCATGTGTACCAAACTTTGTATTGCTTCTCCGAGTGTTCCCGGTTCGTCTCCTGGTTGGCTCTACAGCGTCCGGTTGGTGGTTCTTCTGGAATATATGTATAAACTCCGATCACTCAGTTGTTCGCTGTTTTCCATTAACACTTTTCTTGTCTATTCATGGCGCGTGCACCTTCGTCGGCCAACGGCAAGCCTATGTACCTCCAAATCAAACAACATTTTCAGAGCCACCCTTCCACTGCTTATCAGCTTGTCAGATTTCGGATGCTTACTGCGCACGGTGCAGGGTCTCCACAGCAGAATTTCTGGGTGACATGACCCGTCCAGATAAAATTTGGTGTTCGTGTAGACCAGAATTCAGACGGATTCAATAGGGATCGACGTTTGGCTTGTAGTAATACCGGGAATCGCGCGCAACAATTCAGACACCGAACTTCTAGTTTCAGTGGGATACTAAAGGCCTTTTTCAAGGACGACAGTAGATTCCTCAGTCGCCGCCGTTCTGGGTTATTTGTGTCTCTGTGGGAGAAAGACACCGTCCCAGACAGCCGGGTTGTGAGTAAAATGGCGCCCATTTTGGAAAACCAGCATTTTCCGCGAACTAATAGCATTCCAGTCCGGCTCCCGCCCTAAAAAAACTTCATTGATTCTCCGTCGTCTTGCAGTACCATACGAAACCTTAAGTGAAGTGTAGCAGCGAGATTCGTATTGCCTTAAGGCTGAATTGGTCACGTGTTACATTGTCAGGTGCTAGAGAACAAGGATATACACAGATAACTCAAAATATTGTGTTTGTTGACTGCATTGGTGCGTTCGCGTCGGTTGGCCAGATTGGATGATGTGGACTTTTCTGAACACAATGCCTTTCGTATTTTAAGCCCACGGTCATTTGAGTGGATCCATCCAGAATGGTGTCCGATGGGACGTCTTCACTCCGTATTCTCGTTCAAACTCCACCTGTGAAGTAATATGGGAGACAAATACCGGTGTTGTAATCGCTCATGGTGTCGATGTAGAGTTGACATCACCCTGACCTTTGAGTCGAACCATCGTAGCGTTCTTCTTCATGCGCTTTTCATTTACAAAGCGGGAATTCATGCTTGAGGGCTTTAGTCTGGTGACATCGCATTCGTAATTACATGAGAAGCGCTGACGGCCGTTGAGCATTTTACGTATCTCCGTTATTGCAGTGGGTCAGTGCACAAGTCTTAGAGTGGAATTGACTTAGTCAATTGTGACGCCAAACAGGCATATGACTGTGTTCTAGCGATCGCTTGTTACCCGGCTACAGTGTGGGTTTTCTTTCTGTGTGGTATGAAAGAATGATCTCAGGCGCCTGGTGGTACTTGGGCATAGACATTTCAGAACAGTTGCTGATGTTGAGTAGCATCAGTTAACCCGCAACGAGGTAGTTAGAAATCGAGTATTTGATTGTAATTCAGGTGCTTCAGTTGGAAAAATAATCCCATTTACTCATGATTCCGCCTCAGGGATTTTTAATATTACGGTAGAGCCTCCCCGTCAACACTGACTTCTTTGTTCCTGACGATGAAGACGGTTTTGGTGAGTCATACGTTGCTAGACCTGGCCGTAGGACGGAGTTGCACTGCAAAAGTGCATGTTAAACTTACTACGTGATCTAAATAGTAATTGAAATGAAATTAAAAGGGTAAGGTCCTCCATCACAAGTTTGATTGTTACAAGGTGCACAACCGAATATTTTTCCTTTTGGTGATTGGCGGAATAGGCAGACGCGTTGCTCTCAAGTTTGACAAGTCAGACACTTGTTTGAAGAAATTGCCATGGTTTCACTGAAGTATATCAACTCAGGTAGGATATGTAACCTCTAGTTTTATTATTGAGCTTCCATGATGTTTTTTCCACGTTTCACAAAGGTTGGGTGCTTACATAGTGTTGCTGTCCCGCAACTACGCCCCTGTCGTTTTGTGGCGGTTCAAGGTCTGCGACGGACGCCCTATCGGGTTATGAGCATCAAAACTACACACTATTGCGTTTCTCTCCAAAAACAGTCCAAGGACTGTTCGTAATGCACTACTCATAAGGTTGCTGAAAATTCTTCGACAGCCCACGACCGGTTTCGCCCTTCTTGGGGCTCATCAGGTAGGACTGTGTTCTTGCAAATTGGGGTAAAGTGCATTGTTTGTGTTTTGGATGAAACCTGAGTGTCAAAAATGATTCAACGCTACATAATCGGATTGTGTAGAGAACAAAGTATTGAACTCTCCTCAATTCATAAAAGAAGTACACAACTCCGACGATATGACTTTATTTTGTTCACAAGGTAGATTAGTAACCAGGAATGACTGACAGTGTCAACAGTGGTTACTTTGTTCCGGTGCGAATCTTACACTTGTCTCAAAATTTAGATTTCGAGGAGCATGGTCTATACTAGTCATTGTCTCCACGTCGATTGTAATCATTTCATTGTTTGATGACAATCATTTTAAATTTGACCCGTTTATTGATGTGAACCTTTGAGATATCACATGGAATGACGCTAGTGCAATTGCCCTCTTCATTTGCTACTCATATAACTTAGACGGTTGTCCACAAGTCTTATTTTTGGAATGCGCTGTTGAGCTGATCACCACTGGAATCTGTTGAAGTTGCTATAGCTGTAGAGAGGAAGTGGTGTACTTTACACGGCAGATACGTTCTTCTCATGTTGAGTATTCTGTTCCTCAGGACGAACTCGTTTTGAACCGATTGCGGTGATTGTCTTGGCTGTATTCATGGCTACCATTTCATTACAACTCATGATCGAATCGATCGAGGCAATCGTACGCATGTCGAAAAATGAAAGGGGCCCACCCAATGTAGACAACCTAACACTGGGCATAATGGCTAGCGTCATCTGTAAGTTACTCCTTATTATGTTGTACGCCATTTAAGTTATTTTTTAAGGACAAGCTGGTTTATTACTTTATGTTTTCGAGGTTTTCGGATGCTTTTCCCTGAAGACTACGTAGCTACTGAATGACACTCCAACCACTACCTGATGTGACTGTGGCAACTGTGCTTATTAGCAACAATTTCCACCGTACACATTGGCTGACGGGTGAGCGGATCCTTGCAACCTGTGTCGTAATACAGGCCCTGATAAGTTTATCAGGTTAGTATTATCGTGAGCTTAGATAGTCCTGTTACATATTCTCGATATTGTATAATGTGCCTGCTTAACGGGCTTATCGTCCACTGGAGTGGCCCAATTGTCTGCGTGTATTGCAGCGAATGCTGAAGCATTTGATGCCTAAGCTCAGTCGTTCTTTGTGTCCGGAATATTTCAAAGTATTTATCCGCTGAATCGTCCGACATTCGTTTAGTCATGTTTCTGGTAATTTCGCTAGTCATGTGGAACTCACACATTCAGGACAACAGGCATTTCCATCTCACAAAGTTACCATGAGGATCGTCCAATCCAATCGAAAGGGCAAGTTCTCATCGACAGCTCTGAATTGCATTTGGGGTTTTGCGGGATGGGTATTTTGTTCATATTCACACCACTCTCGTTTGAACGGTCGTCCTCCTGTTCTGGCGTACTTATTCCGATGAGTCCACACCAAAGGGAAGCACTGGACTCGAGTTTCGCTCTTATTAGAGCTCATCAGCAGTGCAGATCCAGTGGCCGTGTCGGGATTTGAACCCCACGCTTGCCTCGCATATCAGATTTCCGGGGTTCAGGGATTTCTACAGTCACTTGAATGTGAGTCAAATGCAGCGTCATTTGGGTCCACTATTGTGTCTTCTGATCGTTATGTTCCTGTGATCAGTTGGCAATCAGGTGCGTGGGCGTTAGATCTGTGTGCGTATGCGTGTGATTACGTGTGTTTTGAGTAGGATGTGCCTCCGTCTGTTGTCGTGCTGCCTGTGATGCGTCACGATAGCGGACCCAAACGACGCTGCATTTGACTCGTATTCAGTTGATTGTAGAACTCCTTGAAAAACGTTACCCACGGCAACCGAAACGTCGGATTACAATATCTTACTCCACTACGCTGTGTTTTGACTTTAAAAAATTCCATGTGAGACGTCATTGTTGAGTTCCCTGTTTGAAATCTGGTTACTATACCTACTAAGATGTGCAGTAAGTCCAAGCCAGGTAGACGGGATGCTTGTTCCATCACTACGGTTGATGCAGTTCGCTTGTGTCCTGAACGCACGTGCGTTCCACGTGTGGCTTGAATCCTGACTGCAGTATACGTATACCATCGAAGTTGATTTGATGGCTTGACTCGAATGCGTGGAGTGCAATAGCTGAGTCGCGTTCAAGTTTTTTTTCAAACTTGAGCAAACGCGCGTGTCGTTTGGGCTCTGTGATTCGAACGTGGAGTTGCATGGCTGTCCGGCCTATGCATTTGGTCGGGCGTTCTGCATAGGGAATTTCATAGACGCAGTTTGTGCGGTGTTTCAGTTTGATAGGGTCCTTAGCCCTTACAAGGTGTCGTCGTAAGATATTATCGAATCGGAAAATGTTTTAATATCATAATCTCGAAGTATCTTTCGCATGGCGTCTGAATTGCCTTTTTTATAGAGTATTCCCACGGTGACCATCGAGTTTTCTTCTTCCTGCCCCACCGTTCCGGATAGCTTTCTCCCCATTCGTTGGGTAATGAGGTATTTGTTGTGGGGTATTTGTTCTGCTGTAATACCCTACTGAGTTGCTTCAGTTCGTCTGCTCGTATGAACTCACCTGAGCATAGTGTCTTGGTGCGATTCACCAACGATCCGACAACTGCGCGCTTGACGTAGTGTGGATGCGAATACTCAATGCAAATAACTGTCTGAATGCGTGGGTTTTCTGTGGATTCCCACTGGGAATCCATGGCTATTGTTAACAGGTAGCTTGCAATCCAGAGAACTAATGATCATCTGCTTGTTCTCAGTTTCCACCGCCAATTTTATACTACTGCATTGTTCGTTCGGGCAGCTTAGGAAGGTTTGCCGTTGTGCGTCTGATATGATCGCAAATATGTTGTCAACGTATCTCAGCCAGGTGCGTGGTGGATGGGTTAAGTCATGTGACGCCTTAGTTTCAACGTGATGCAAGAAACGTTAAGCCACTACAGATGAGTCTGGAGAGCCCGTGGCGACACCTTCGGTTTGTCTATAGAGTGCGTTTTGAAAGGTTACATAAGTGGTGCTTAGACAGAATTCAGCACCAGTAATAATACCTACAGGGGACAAGGTTGCTGTCTCCGGATGAGCATAATGGAAGACTACTTAGTTCACTCCTACAACCGGATTCTTCGGCCAATAAAAAGGCTCTAATTACGAAAAGAATGGAGACAACGCATGAAAAGTGCAAACTCAGACAGCGGAAATTTCAACAGACTTCAACAGAAAATGGAGATATTGTAACCAGGCGATCTTACCTGAAGTAGTAAAAGCTTGTATGCAACCTGTCCAACAGAAGCTCACCTCACAAGGAGATGCAATTGTTAAAAGGAAGCTTGAATTTCAACTTTACCCAAAAACCGCTAGCACCCTGCTATGGAGCCCGTACTCTCGACGCTTCAGGTAGAGGAATCTGAAGAAGCTAAATTACGTGTCTGCAAAATTCTCAAAAATCAACGACCAATCCGAAGCAACCTGTCGCGAGAGGAGAGGAGGAGAGAGGAGTTGCACTCAGCCCCAGAACTGACTGCACTATGCTGAAATGGACTCCAGTAAACGGTTGTCTTTGCGCTGTGTGTAAAATACCTTATTAGGGTATGCTTTGGAGTACTGATGAAACGGAATAACTTTCCGAGAGCAGAAACGGTATTTCGAATGGCATTGATGCACTTCGACCCGGATAAGCCGTGGGTTCTTTGGTATGACACATCCCTGTTGGGTTTAGTGTCGGTACTTGCCCACTGCACGGAGGGCATTACGGTAATAAGACTTACAGCCGGTAGCTAAGCTATGAGGTTTCGCCTGTCAATCTTAGAGTCAGTATGTTCAGTCAGGATGTTCGAAATCCACACGGATCACAAACGTTTTGGCCTTATTAGGAGAGGGAAAGGGCATTCAATCAATATGTCCACCGTGAACACAACCGCGGACATTTTTTACGCGCTTCATTACGTGACTGGTACGAAGGCAGACGGTTGGATACCAGTGAAACAGACTACGAATCGTTTGGGTTCCCATTCTGGTTGGTGCTACTCTCGTCAGCCACCTGTGTTTATGTTCGTTTCTCCATTCAGAAGGGAAGGTCTATGAGAATGCTGTAGCAGTTTTCCCCAATTCCGAGGTCCACTATCACAGAGGTGTGAGGTAGCGAGATCCACTCTCCGTATTATTGTTCATCCTTTCAGTAGGTGAGGTTCTTGGATTGTCCATGCCGCAACTAGGACACCAGTTCCATGACACCCTAGTGGATGGTTTTGCCTTCGCTGGCGACTGGGTCGTGTGTGCAGAAAGTCAGGCTCGCCTTAAAGAGAAGCTTGAAGCTGCTGCGGTCGAGTTGGGAAAAGCTGGTATGAAAGTCAACGGCCGAAAGACGAAAGCGACGGTGATTTGTGAGGACAGGAAACGTCGGGCGACAGCGGTCTCAGTGGAACCATTTTGCTTCGTCGAGGAACTCATCCATCCTCTGGGTCCGACAGACACCGTGACATATATGGACTTCCCCTTTACCTCCAAGGGGAAAGGAGTCGGCAACCACCGCCAGCAGCTGCTCAAACTCCTCGATGAGGTGACGCGTGCCCGTTGAAGCCGCATCAGAAACGGAGTCACAAGGAACTACGTGATACCGAGGCTGACACATTCGCCCATGCTCAGCCAACTCCACCAAAACACGCTCAAAATATTGAATAATTACATCAAACAACATATTCGTGGCTTGCTACGTCAACCACGATCAGATGCATCCACGCTAGTAAACAACATGGGGGACTTGATACCCCAAGTCTTTGTGCAACCAACCCGATGCAGCAGAGAGCGCGTATGGAAAAACTCCTGTCTACCCAGTGCCGAGAACTACGCAATGTGGTCAACGATTCCGCATTTGGCGAGGTTTTTCGAGATCTGAGCCTTCCTATACGAGTCCAAGGTGCATGCGTAAAGACGAAGGAAGAGCTGGTGCTGCTTGGGGTGGTAGTCTGCACAACAGCGTTAACGGTCGCGGTTTACGAAAGTTGGTCGAATCTGTCGAACCAACGGCTTGTGTTCCCAGAACGAGCATTTTCTCGGATATTTCTCTGCTGCAACCTGCTTACGGCGAGAATTAGAAGCGCCCGGCCTGGTCATGGTGGGCAGACGATCTTCTTTCTTGGAAACTGTGGTCAACCGGAGAGCTTGGTGCATATTCCGCAGTCCTGCTGGATCATACAGAATGCTAGGTGTACTCGTCATAACCAGGTTTCAAGGGAACCCGCAAAACATCTCGGTCGCTTGGGATACACCGTATTCGAGGAGTTGAGAGCACCCACGTCGAAGTCTTTCATCAAGCCTGACCTAATCGCTGTTCGGGAGCGCCGAGCAGAGGTAGACGTAAGCATTGTCTCCGATGGGCGCGAAGTGACTGTGTGCACTGAGAAGAAGCAGAAGTATGGTGCTGATGAATATTCCCTCGCCATAATCTTAGCCCTATGTGGAATCGATTGTGATGTCGACTTTTTGGTCCACCAACCGATGATCATTTCATATCGAGGGATATGCCTTCCTCAATCCGTCGAGGCTGTCATTGGGCTGGGACTTCCAAAGTTCAGTCAGTGACTTGTGTTTGCTCACCATTTTGGGCTCCTCACGTACTCACGGCACTTTTATGCGTGGTACATGGCGTTGAGTGTTCATTCTGGCCATTGGCTTCCATACCTGACCCAGTATGACGGACATCTTGTGCCTGGTGTGCGAGTCTTGACTGTGCTAGCGCTTACTGTGCGCTGAAGGGAATTCAGTATTGTTCGTCCTTTTTTCAGTTACTGGTCTTTACACGTGTGTTTCCATACCAAACGTTCTTACATACGTTGAAATTCATCTTGGCTGACTGGAACTGTTGGTGGCACGACTTTGAATGGGACGCTTCTCTCGCTTTATCTACTATTCTTCTGTATACCCTTCCACATCTATCGCTCGGATTTCCCTATGTTTGTGGCCATGTTCTTGAAAAATAGACGGTGATGGTGGACAATGTATTGGATTATAATGCGCACTCTTTCCTGGCAATACACGAATTCGCAGTTAGCATGAATTTTGTTGTCAGGTGACCCCCCCCACTTATGTAGGGTTTCCATTAGCCAGTTGTGCTACTTGGAGTGATGCGCAAATTCCCAAATGTCGAACGGTCGAAATGCAGTTTTACCAACAAATGCCGTACTATGAGTAGAACAGTGAAATGATAAAGTGTTACGAACCTCAAACCCTGGGGTCTACACCGATTCTACACACTGGGCCAAGTAATGCTGATTTCAGATAGGATTCTGTGCAAATGAGGTAGGTAGGAAGCAGTTCGTCCGCTCAAAGTTCCTAGCTAGTCAAGATAAATTGGTCACAATGTTACGAAACCTGCGTGGCTTTACTGAACTAGGGACGTGTTGCCAAAGTCAAAGAGTAGTTTGCGTCCAGGTCAAAAATAATAACAAAGAACATGTGCATACTAGGGAATGAACAAAATGGGGAATGCCGTTATGGACTATAAGATTCGAACAAATGATTCAACACCATATCCCATATCCAGTTACGGTTATGTTTGCTTCACCGTCCAAAATGTTCTGCCCAGTACACCCTGATTTTTCTTTCATGTGAAGACGTTGTCTGGGATTGAAAAAGTCAGAATTGTCCACCCCCGGGCTTCAGGTGGTGCGAGGTCACTGTAAGCGTTTTCGTGCAACACACTCGGCTTGTTACTTTTATTCGAACCTTCAATTATCCTTGACTCTGGAATTTACAGTTGTTCATTCTGATTGTTTATCCATCGTCACTTTGTCAGACTGCGGCACTTTTTTTGCTTGTGTTAGACTTACCGAAAAATAGACTCCTAATGGGTAAATTTACATTCTGACCATGGTGCGCACTGCGGTCGACATCCTTACAAAACAATTATTTCATATTCCTTTGCAGTAACAAAGGTCGGGCTGTGGGTCGTTTGTGTCAAGTTTGGACGCAGTGCTGCTGTTCGCGCACTGACAGTGGATCAACGAAACGATGTTTTTAGTAACATGGTTTCTATAGTGTTTAGCGGTATTGCTGGTCGACTGCGTAAGTATTTTCGTTCATTTCGCATATGTACTACCTATACCCCACGTTTTACAGCTCCAGATTATCTATGCTCCGTGTCCTGCGCCACATTTGCCGAGTGATCTTCAAGTGCACTATTGTTTTGTGAATTTTAGACTGGACTCCAAATCGATATTTCTTCCAGCAGTTTTTTCGGTTCATCTTCGGTTTTGGCTGTAGATTGTCCGGGACGATCAGAAAGCTCTCTCTCTGTCTCTGCATATATATATATATATACATAGTCATCGTAGTTGTCTTTCATTTTCACGCTCTACGCAATAAAACACACGTCTAGCGTGTGTGGGATTTCTTTATAATGAATTTCTCGTGTGACCTGAGGATGAAATTTGCCTATCCCCTCCTCCGATTCCCAGAAGGGACCACAAGTAAACAGAAATTATATAGTTCAATCAGTGGAAAACCGCTTGAAACCGCTTGAGTAGTCATCGTTTTCGGAAAAGTTTGGTAACAATCAGTAGATTTATTGCTAGGCAACGTTCCGCTTTTCACACAAAAGCTTGACTTAGCTGATTGGTTCTCCTTCCGCCTTAAATCTCGACCAGCCTCGAAACCTAGTCACTTGGCCCGAGGAAGCTTTTGTGTCAAAAGCGAGACGTTGCTCAGCAATAAATCTACCGACTGTTACCAAACCTTTCCGAAAACGAGAAATTATATAGCCCTTTTGAATTGTTTCCTTCAAAGAGCGTCCAATGCGCACTTCACGTGCATGAGCAACCCATACCGCCGTTTGAGGCTGAAATAAACCTAGGCTGATCCGCGACCCTACGGATATTCGAATCGGCCCACAATCGAGTGACGTCTTTCGCAATTGTGACACTTAATGGAATTTCGCGAATAATTTCCAGTTAATCGTTTTCTAATCGATCTTCAAAGAAAAGCGTGGCCATAAACATAGGGAAATCCGAGCGATAGATGTGGAAGGGTATACAGAAGAATAGTAGATAAAGCGAGAGAAGCGTCCCATTCAAAGTCGTGCCACCAACAGTTCCAGTCAGCCAAGATGAATTTCAACGTATGTAAGAACGTTTGGTATGGAAACACACGTGTAAAGACCAGTAACTGAAAAAAGGACGAACAATACTGAATTCCCTTCAGCGCACAGTAAGCGCTAGCACAGTCAAGACTCGCACACCAGGCACAAGATGTCCGTCATACTGGGTCAGGTATGGAAGCCAATGGCCAGAATGAACACTCAACGCCATGTACCACGCATAAAAGTGCCGTGAGTACGTGAGGAGCCCAAAATGGTGAGCAAACACAAGTCACTGACTGAACTTTGGAAGTCCCAGCCCAATGACAGCCTCGACGGATTGAGGAAGGCATATCCCTCGATATGAAATGATCATCGGTTGGTGGACCAAAAAGTCGACATCACAATCGATTCCACATAGGGCTAAGATTATGGCGAGGGAATATTCATCAGCACCATACTTCTGCTTCTTCTCAGTGCACACAGTCACTTCGCGCCCATCGGAGACAATGCTTACGTCTACCTCTGCTCGGCGCTCCCGAACAGCGATTAGGTCAGGCTTGATGAAAGACTTCGACGTGGGTGCTCTCAACTCCTCGAATACGGTGTATCCCAAGCGACCGAGATGTTTTGCGGGTTCCCTTGAAACCTGGTTATGACGAGTACACCTAGCATTCTGTATGATCCAGCAGGACTGCGGAATATGCACCAAGCTCTCCGGTTGACCACAGTTTCCAAGAAAGAAGATCGTCTGCCCACCATGACCAGGCCGGGCGCTTCTAATTCTCGCCGTAAGCAGGTTGCAGCAGAGAAATATCCGAGAAAATGCTCGTTCTGGGAACACAAGCCGTTGGTTCGACAGATTCGACCAACTTTCGTAAACCGCGACCGTTAACGCTGTTGTGCAGACTACCACCCCAAGCAGCACCAGCTCTTCCTTCGTCTTTACGCATGCACCTTGGACTCGTATAGGAAGGCTCAGATCTCGAAAAACCTCGCCAAATGCGGAATCGTTGACCACATTGCGTAGTTCTCGGCACTGGGTAGACAGGAGTTTTTCCATACGCGCTCTCTGCTGCATCGGGTTGGTTGCACAAAGACTTGGGGTATCAAGTCCCCCATGTTGTTTACTAGCGTGGATGCATCTGATCGTGGTTGACGTAGCAAGCCACGAATATGTTGTTTGATGTAATTATTCAATATTTTGAGCGTGTTTTGGTGGAGTTGGCTGAGCATGGGCGAATGTGTCAGCCTCGGTATCACGTAGTTCCTTGTGACTCCGTTTCTGATGCGGCTTCAACGGGCACGCGTCACCTCATCGAGGAGTTTGAGCAGCTGCTGGCGGTGGTTGCCGACTCCTTTCCCCTTGGAGGTAAAGGGGAAGTCCATATATGTCACGGTGTCTGTCGGACCCAGAGGATGGATGAGTTCCTCGACGAAGCAAAATGGTTCCACTGAGACCGCTGTCGCCCGACGTTTCCTGTCCTCACAAATCACCGTCGCTTTCGTCTTTCGGCCGTTGACTTTCATACCAGCTTTTCCCAACTCGACCGCAGCAGCTTCAAGCTTCTCTTTAAGGCGAGCCTGACTTTCTGCACACACGACCCAGTCGCCAGCGAAGGCAAAACCATCCACTAGGGTGTCATGGAACTGGTGTCCTAGTTGCGGCATGGACAATCCAAGAACCTCACCTACTGAAAGGATGAACAATAATACGGAGAGTGGATCTCGCTACCTCACACCTCTGTGATAGTGGACCTCGGAATTGGGGAAAACTGCTACAGCATTCTCATAGACCTTCCCTTCTGAATGGAGAAACGAACATAAACACAGGTGGCTGACGAGAGTAGCACCAACCAGAATGGGAACCCAAACGATTCGTAGTCTGTTTCACTGGTATCCAACCGTCTGCCTTCGTACCAGTCACGTAATGAAGCGCGTAAAAAATGTCCGCGGTTGTGTTCACGGTGGACATATTGATTGAATGCCCTTTCCCTCTCCTAATAAGGCCAAAACGTTTGTGATCCGTGTGGATTTCGAACATCCTGACTGAACATACTGACTCTAAGATTGACAGGCGAAACCTCATAGCTTAGCTACCGGCTGTAAGTCTTATTACCGTAATGCCCTCCGTGCAGTGGGCAAGTACCGACACTAAACCCAACAGGGATGTGTCATACCAAAGAACCCACGGCTTATCCGGGTCGAAGTGCATCAATGCCATTCGAAATACCGTTTCTGCTCTCGGAAAGTTATTCCGTTTCATCAGTACTCCAAAGCATACCCTAATAAGGTATTTTACACACAGCGCAAAGACAACCGTTTACTGGAGTCCATTTCAGCATAGTGCAGTCAGTTCTGGGGCTGAGTGCAACTCCTCTCTCCTCCTCTCCTCTCGCGACAGGTTGCTTCGGATTGGTCGTTGATTTTTGAGAATTTTGCAGACACGTAATTTAGCTTCTTCAGATTCCTCTACCTGAAGCGTCGAGAGTACGGGCTCCATAGCAGGGTGCTAGCGGTTTTTGGGTAAAGTTGAAATTCAAGCTTCCTTTTAACAATTGCATCTCCTTGTGAGGTGAGCTTCTGTTGGACAGGTTGCATACAAGCTTTTACTACTTCAGGTAAGATCGCCTGGTTACAATATCTCCATTGTCTTGTGCGCGGCTTTGCCGGCTATTCAAGCGTTTTTGAGCAGACTGTACGTGGTTCCAATACCGTTCGTCGTTCAGAGTTATGCCGCAGTTGCCTTCGTATGGATCCTTCGACGACGCATCGAGCACAACAGACGGTGCATGTTTCCATCGTTGGTGGTATAGGGTCCGAATTGCGGCTCGGTTTGCTCGTCGGTTCCGTTTTCTGTTGGCCGGCACACAATGGGCTAGCTGACGAGACACAGGATTCTACTTGCGTCAAAATACCTTGGAGGCGCGGGGGTCCAGATGTGACAGGGCATGCTGCGATGTCATGATGCTAGTCTGCAAACCTCGGGCATATGCCAGGACATCAACACTAGCAGGCAAACTGTCAGCATGAGATTCAATAGTGGGACGGCGCAATCCGCGTTCTGTTTGAACCAGACGCTCTAGTCTTCAGATTCTTACGAGTGGGCCGCTGTTTGACCGATGGTTTGTTCAGTCGCACTCGCTATACCCGAAAATGACCAGTTGTGTGTTGGGAATTTCTGATCGCAGAAAATTTGTGGTTTCATTGGTTTGTCGGTTACAAACTACGAGGCGTCGTCGATGCTTACATACACTTGAAGGCTTATATGATCCGCGACTACATGCCTCTGAATTGATTTGCCGGATATCACTTTGTGTTTGGTGTGTATTGTTATTGTATTCTATTGTCTGTATCCTAATGCGTCGTCTGAAATCGAATTGTGCTGCACTGTTTTGTGCCCTATTGTATTGTATTGTTTTCTGCCCTACGCGTATGTCATATAGGAACCTGGAACTATCCAGAGCACAGTATCTATATAAAGGGGCTGCAAATGAGCTTCTGTGACAAGCGTCGGCTGTCACTAGTTACACTTTTGTTGCCACAACTACGTCTTCTGACCGGTGGGGACTCCCGGACATACCCTATCGGTTTCAACTGTTTAGTTGTTCCCACATTACGATAGTGAACAATTAGTCGGGTGTGCTGACGGTTTTTGCACTGACCGTTCAGTTTTCCTTCGGGTCCGCACCGGATACGGAGAGCACATTTCCGTCACAGCTAATACAACTACCGAGTTATTTAAAATTCTCCACGAACTTCGGTTCTTTTCCTTGAATTGCAAGGGGCATGTTCAGATGCTACCTTCTGAAGCATGACTTTTGAGGTGCAAGGTTGATGCGGAAAGTCGGTATGATAATGATAGGTGTATTTGACAGAGCTCAAGTTTTGACTTCGTCTTCAAAGATGAGAACGATGTCGTCCGCGCACTCCAGATTGACAATTTTCTCACCTGCAGCTATTTGAACAGCGGGGTTTTGAAGACCTTCTAGAGTTAACCTCATTGTTTCATCATTGAAAAAGTAGAACAAATATGGAGAGAGTGGACATTCTTGTCGGACACCATTGTTTTTATAAAAGCTTCGGTGAGCTCGCCTTATATTCATATTCCCCCCGAATCATGTGAATATAGGGATCAGGTAATCTGGGTAATCCCCTATTAAGCAATTGTCGTTAAGAGCACTTGCCGGTCAACAGAATCGAACGTACTCGTAATGTCAAGCAATACCAAATTGTGGGTCACCTGTACACGCGGCGTTGGTCTAACTCCTGTTGGAGTGCGAATATGTGGTCGACGTAGCTCCCTATCGGTGCTCAAGGGCTAAAGTTTTGCGTGCCGCCGTAAGACGATGCAGAATCGGAAGCCTTGCTACAACGGTGTCATGCTGACAACCCTGTAGTTACTATATTCACTGCGAGTACCCTTTTTTAAGATGGTCACTATCATCGAGGACCTCTGCTTTAGCGGGTTATTAAGCATTTTCGTCTGCGCTATGCACTTAATTGTAACCAATATCACCGCTCTACTGCATCGGTTGACAACAACGAGAAACGCGTGAATTCTGACTGGTCATTGTAATTGTTTTTGTTACTGCTTTTTTGTGGTGCACACGTGACGTACAGTTGCCATTGGCAATAACCCTCCACTCTTTCTATGGATCACATGGATCCCCAGCTGGCTACTGGCATTCAGTAATCTCCTACTTGAATACCTTGTATACACAATGAAATGCCACGTTATGACGGAAAAACCGTCTGAATCTAATCACCGCTGAAATCCGTGATGACACTTCTGAACGGCGAGAAAAATCACATTGATAAAACAACAAAATTTTACTTCGTGCCCGTTGCAGTACAGTGTGGTGAAACTAAACGCGACTGCATTTGAATGCCAATAAAGACGAAATCCACTTATTTTAGCAGCAAGGCCGAATTGATTTGTGCCTTTGAGAATGTCCAGGTCAAGTCAAGAAATAAAGTTTGCGCGTCAGAGTACCAACGCCAGAAGTATGGTGTTCACGCACAGAAAGTTCACACATTTGACAGATTGGTGCATGCGTTCACAATGTTTGACGTTTTGTCGTTGTTGTCATTCAATACCTATTTGCACACTTGGACCAGGAGAACTTTGTGTGGACCAGAGTGGATTTTTAACCTCGCTGGGGCGCACTACGTGTGATGTCCAAGAGACCAATCAGTTGTCTGGCATATATGCATTTACGACTTAGCTTCCACACAATCATGCATTTCGTGAAGAATGAAAAATCACTAACATCCGTTGTGAGCCGATGTAGGACCTATAATAAAAACGAATAGACAGATTCCTTAGACGGGACTGGAACTCGCGTTCCCCTTTGTCGGGCGAATTGTCTACCAATTTATCTAGGTGGATGCTGTCCTAAGTCGCGCGTGTGCACTTACGTTCACATTTATTCTGTCTGCTGTGCTTCCTGTTGAGACCTGTTAATTCTTGTGGGTTTCGCTTGGCCTTTAGTGTATAAATGGTGGGAAGTGAATTTACCAAAGTTAGGTAAATTGGGCAATAGTGTTTAGGTAACATTTTCTGTTTCCCTTTCTCATCCATTATTTGGAAATTTAGTTTTCTCTAACTGTGTACATGTTTATACTTCTCTTACGGGGGATCACGAATAACGTGTATGGTCAAATGTATTAGTTTGGTTTCCTTTACGGCTATCCAAGTACCTATTGCGCCTCATTCTTTCGAGTCCTCCCATCTCTCTTCGCAGCCCCGCTTCTTAAAGACGGTGAGTTCCCTTGAAGAATTATGTTTTCCATGCTCTGTATACAGTACTTTGGTAACCTTATTTTTGGTAGCTTCTAAGTCGTCCTTCCTGCGATTTCTGTTGACTCGCTGGTAGGATGACCTTAGCCAGATTGTAGGTAAGGGGAATCAGTTTGCGGTACCTACTTTTTCTGACCAATATTAAGAGGACTTGTCCTTGTCAAATTTCGTTTGGCTGTTATCTGTTATGTTCGCTGGCTTCTAGACACAATGTTTTACAGCACCTACAAGCTTGAACACCTTTAATGCACACGTCCTAAGTCATTTGATCCACAATTCCTACCTCCTATATATTCTGACATACAGTAGGTGTTTGGCAGTTATCTGGGACCGAAGGGTGAGAACTAGGTATTTCAGGAACTTCAGCAGATAATAGTATATGGTCGACACCAGCATTTCAATCAAGGACTATCATTCTGGAGGAAGCACTGTCTTTGGTACCTCTCTACTTACAATATCGAGAGCGTTGAGGCGATAATTGTAATCCATTTACTCCTCAAAACACATGTGGAAATTCATCCACACGCTATACGTGGGGGGCCTTTAAGTGCTCGAACATGTTCTTTCTAATAGATCATCATCATCATCAACTACACATTGGTGTCACACGCCCATGCATCATTACCGTACAAGCGTAATTTATTTGAAAACATTGTTATGAAAAAAAGAATAAAAAGGTGGGAGAATGGATCCGGTGCTGACCTCCACACGCATTCCGATGTTTCTAAACCACGAGACACTCATTCAGACTACCCGGATAGGAAGCGAAATCCACGCTGCACAACCAAACACGCGTTTTCTAATTGTCTTGATGCGGCGATTCGTTTTATCTACCCACACCTCTTCATAGTTCTGGGGCAACGGTTATCAAATACCTGAGGACGTTTCAGTCCCATTGCCTTCAGAAGCCACGTCTCATAATTATACGACAAAATGGCCAGCATGGGTGTCTCAAATTCATGAACGTGATCATTATCTCATCGACCACGACATTTGATAAAATTGGAGCGAGCGGACATCCTTGTCGGATACCACCTTTTTCAGAAATGTCTTTGCTGAACCCTCATTGCACAATCTCGCTCGCCTATCTGGGAGCACCATTGAGTTGTTATATTCGCAAAATTCACTGAGCGCGTTGAGGAAAACCAACTGGTCAGAAGAGTCAGATACACCTTAGAAATCTGGGGCTTTTGAAGATCTTTGTCCGTGTATTTGTTTCGACGCCAAGGCACAGTGATGTCTGAATTCCTAACTTGCCCCAGCAAGCACTTGAGGCGTGATAAAATTTCCTCTGATGGTGTCAGAGCCACAATTTGTTGGAGCACACCGATGATGACGAAGCGTTTGTAAGCAATTTGCCAGGTCTATATCCACGTAAGGTACAACCAATTGGCGCACCCGAGCTGCCACCGCTCACACTTTACTTCCTAACCTGACGGATCAAGCTGTCCAACCTAGTATAAGAGTCTCATCCAGTGTTCCATGGACATCGTCAGTATAGCGTAGTAGGTCACGGATGTGCATGAGCCAAACCACGTTGGGGCGTGCGCTCCCTTTGGCAATTTTTACTGAATACTCACAATAGATATGGAACTTTACGTACTGTATGGATTTAAGTTGGGGTCTAGCGTCATCAGGAAACCCTTCCTTGAAGTTGCCAGTGTCGGGACCAATTCTCCATCGCTCCGCTGAGAGCCCTGTATGTATGAGTCCATACACATATCTGGATGGTTCCAATAGAGATAAATCATCCGCTTCTCAGTGGGAAAACTCTTTTTGTCTTGGATGTTCATTTGTCGGATTCTCTTTTTATTCCCGGTTACATTTATTGAGCAAGTTTCAGTTATTTTTTTCATTTTAGAACGATTTCAAGATCTAAAGTACCTGGATCCGGTTGGAGCCATCCTTATTGGATTTTACATCCTATACTCCTGGTATCAAATCGGTGCAGGTGTGTGAGTGCTCTTCAAACTATTTGTCAGCTACATGGTCTGGTACTGTAATAGGAATGTGGTTAACTGAGTAATCGTTCGCAGCTGTAACTCCGTCTGACCACATTATTTCCCCCCTGACCTTTAACCCACGTTCGCAAAATCGTGCCAATAATTTGTACATCTCTCAGGGCACAAATGGTGCGTATGCTTGAACGATTTTTCCGGTTCTTAACAATTCAAATATCGTCACCGGGGCAACTATAACCGGCGGGATTGCGTCACGGTTCCGAATCTAGACGGTATAAAAACAGTCGCTTAAGAAAGCTAAAATGTGTGTGTAAATAAGCGCTCTTCTAATAGCCTCGTTCCCCGCTACATTGGACCGGCCGACGAAGTTGTCAGGACCTGGTTGGCTGACTTCAAGGCGGCTGCAAGGTGCGATGGGCCGGGAAGAAACGCATACATTTCGACCGCTTTAGGGCGTAAGCAGACAATAAACAAGGTGCGATGGACCTCACTTCCTCTAGATTCTCTCACAGATGTTGCCAAACGAACCGCACAGAGGCGACTATCAACGGGTATCCAATCAAGCAGAGACGCTTCCGCTCGTTCACTCAGTACAATACCCACCCCAGCATATCCACCTGCAGCGGCCTCTGCATCACCAGAGGTGCGCAGCCGGAACCTGGAAGAGAGTGAGGGGGCAGTCAGTTCGATCACGGTACTTGCGTCGTGCGTCCCTATTTCTGACAGACAACATACATCAATGCAGATCCAGCGTGCGAGCAAGAGCCACCTGTTGACCTGCTTGTTTCAGTGTGCAAACATTAAAGGTGGCTAAGTAGACAGGCTTTCGAGGTTTGAAAACAAACTTCGAAGTGTTTAGGGTTGTAATTGAACTTCGACGTACAGAATCTGCAGCTAAGTGTGATGCAGGGCATGCAAAGCGGTCCATCCTAGTTCTGGGACCCGCCCTGCTGTATGCAGCAAGTAAGGCGACCCGGCTGATGGCACCACGCGATGGCTGATCTAGCATGAGTGTATTGTTAGCTGTAAATGTCATGGTTGTATGAGGGCTGGGATACTGCCAGGGCGCCCATACCTAGACAGGAAGACGATTAGGGTCCTCGACCAAGGCCTTTGGCCCAAAAGCCTAACCGCAAGGCAGCGGTGTTGGGCCGGAAATGCAAGTACATTACCAATTTTTACGGAACACGTCGCCACACATGTTCCAACCGCCAACCTGGAGGGCCAGGAGATTGTGTTCGTCGGCCCTCTACACATTGACCAACCTGCTATGAGCGACTCTCTGAGTGTCGCGCGGACACCCCGTTGTATAGCTCAATGGGTCGCCGAGGTACACAAAGCGCCACACCACGGTAAGGTTCAGTCTCTTCGTGACGGAGAAATTGGAAGCGACTAAAACTGTTTCCGTCACCTAAATCAAGACGGCCGTTGCGATCGTTTATGGGATTTTTCAACTGCCACTCGAATTTTATACCAGATTTTGCACCAAAAAAATCGAACGCTTCTCAACAGAGAACGTGTTTGGAATGACGGACAGCGTTCGAAAACCTTTGGGAATGTGCTTTTGGCGTGACGTATTTCACTATACCCTGACCGAACACTCTGATTTCCGTGTCAGTCAACAAAAGCGATTTTAAAGTAGGATCCGTCCTCATAGTCACTCGTTGTGGTCGAATGTTTAAGCTACTTGTTGACAAGAAAGAATGAACTACTCGACAAGTGAGAGGGAGTGCTCAGCGACTGTATATGTTTAGGGTAAATGGATAAGTATTTCGTGGCCACCGGCTTGGATGTCTTCACCGACCACAAGCCGTTAACCCGGCCGATAACTGCGAAGAACATACGAGGGTGGCTGGTGTGACGAGCTTGCAGCCTCCGAAAATACCATTTTACTATAATACACGTCTGGGCTCGAAACATCGAGGTGCCACCAAACTTATCACGCCCAAAGATCTAAGAGATTCCGAGTAAGACACTACCTGTGAGACAACTAACGTCGTCAGGTAAGCAACTCTTGGATACACAAGTGTCGGACGAGACGGCTTCTGCGGCAAGGTGAGTGACGGGTACGAATAAGCAAAACAGCTGGAGATCAAAAGTACATAGGCGGAGTAAGCAAATGAATGGTGGAATTATCATGAGGTCAAGTTGGATTCAACACCCGGAGTTGATCCCCTAGCAACATAGTCTTTTTGAATGTAGAGTGCTATTGAACAAGAGCCGTTTGACAGTAGAACACGCGTACGTAGATTTTCTGTCTGAATGGTTTCATATATCTATGTACACAAAAATGTGCAAAGTGACGCAGCATTTAAAGAGAGTGTTTTCAATGAAGATTTCCTAATTATTTGATTTCACCAACAACACATTGTTCTGTTCGACAGATTTTGGTCATTGGGCTGTTCAATATAACCGAAGGTGTTGCTAGCACTATGCTTTGTTAAGAAGTCTCGAGGAGTCCTGAAGATTTCCAGCAACCGTTTAGTGACGTTTTGTTTTGCGATTCATACGTGTTCACAAATGGTAGCGGCACTCTATGTTTATGGACCTTGGTTAAGCCGTGGAGGCGAGATGTCTGTTTTCCAGTAGTTTCGGCGGTAGGAGGTGTATGCTTTCACATGTTGACGATGAAAACGTAGGTAGCTGATCATATTCTTCAGCTATCAGCCCTAGTGTGCTACAAATCTAATAATGCGTCGGATGCTACAAAATTCTTTCTATTTAATACGTTCTAACTCTGGTTTTGTGTACAGAATGATTATTTTCTTGACCGTAGTTGCTCAAATTTCTGTTTGTCGAGTAACATTTGTGAACATTTAATGAAACGTTTCAGGCATATTATCGTACAGGTGGGGACCTGTGTAACTGACGCCGAAAGGTTCCGTTTTTCACACCGCAATACTTAGTTTTTCGCTTTGAAAACGGATGAATCCCATGCTTTTCCGCGCTGGGTGTTTTCGGTTAAAACGTCTGGTTTGTTGTTCTGTACATAACGTCTCTCATTTTAAGCTTGACCCAACCACTGACAATGCCTCTTCATAAGGGTTTTTTCTGAAGACAACTCTGGAAAATTAGCGCATTCGAAGGTACCAGTGGGACAGTCACATTTCTGAAGGAACTGAGGCAGGTATCCTGCGCTAATATGGTTGCTTTGCGGTCGTATGGAAAAATTTCGTTACAGGGAGAGTCACTCGACATCATAAGTAGTGTATTGCGTAAATTGCTCGTGCAATGTCCCGGAAAACGGAAAGTAGTTGATAGAATAACGCGCTAATTATTGATACACCGCTTTCGCACTCCAGGGATCGTCTATGGGACCGACACATATCGTTCTCTCCATGCGGTGATTCTCTGTGTTCAGTCTTTTTAATACGAATGCTTTTGAAGTGTCTTTCTGCCACCAGTTTCAGAATTATATTCACTGCTTCAGAAAGGTTTGGATACTTGATAGATTTGTTTCCTGCTGTTTGCCTCACTGTTGACTGCTGCCCAAGTTCAAATCTCTAGCATAGATTGTCAAAACAATTTGAGTGGGAATGTTCACGTCCACTGAAGTGCATTGTTTCTCCTGCGTTTTTTCGATTGCTATCGGATCTTTCGTTTTCCGCCCCTGTTCTTCGATGGGCTTCATTTTCCTGTTACTATCACTGATTGGCTGTGACGCAGCTATCCGCTATTCTCCTGGTGGTTTTCCACTAGCATTCACTGCTAAATCCCTTGTTTCTTGTACTGCGTTTTTTTCGTAGAATTTCTGGATGCCTTACCACATATTATTCGCCGCTTGATTTCAGTGTGCCCCTTTAGAATGTTTCAACCCCAAAACACGGCATTTCAAGCCAATCACATCCGCCGTCTGATCTCCATTTCGCGGTCCAGTATGAATTACTCATATGGATAGGCAGAGGTCAACTAACCGAACCATGACTGGAACTACTGGACCTACAGCTCACTCTCTAGCTGGTTCTGATAGGTCGAGGAAACACTGGCACTAGTTGGACTGCTCAGTTCTGAGTACGAGTAACTGGCACCATTGGACGGAATAGATACTATCATTCTTTCGTGCGTCAGTCGGTGCCATATGAAACTAATGCTAAAGGCTTGTTCCTGTCTGTTCTCCCAATTGGATTTATGGTTGCCCCGATTTTTCTTAGACACCCATGCGGTGATTTGTGGCATCCGTATAAGTTGGTTCTTGATTGAGTGTGGGATGTTTTTTGTCTTGGGAAATCACTGTGTTCGTCCGAAATCCTCATATTTCTTTATTACCAGATTCATTTTCGGGTTTTCGGTAGACTTTTCTTACATCAACTATAGTATTACGGATTTCAAATAACTGAACTTTTCGATACTACCGGTTTTCCATTCTAAAAAAGCTTCTCCCGTGAATGAACAAAATATGCATATCGATCCATCCCAACTATACTATTTTCGAATGAACGCCGGTAAAATCGTGTGGAAAATCGTGCGATCTTTGAAATAGGTTGTCGCACTCGTATGGCCACCGCAGTCCTGTATGAATTTAAAACGCTTTTGACACCCGAGATTTTCATGCTCACATGACTCGCAAGTTTGAGAAAGTCCTGTTTTTCTCAACTGTTCACAAGTGTACTTTGGCATCCCGCAGAGGAGCCGATGCGCATTACGGCACATGCATAGCACCAGAATGCAAATCTAATTTCTATTTCAGTGTGCCACCGAAATTTAAAAGCACAGAGATAGTCTTCGTAAACAAGCGTCATGTGATAATGTCAAATATGTCAATTTCGGTGGAGTTAGTTCGAGCTACTACCCAAAACCGCACTGTCCAACACGTCCTTTAAAGTAAGGGTCAGGCATAACTAATAATTCCTCACAAGTCTCCGCTCGCTGTACCATATCCATGCGGACAGCTCGGTTCCTCGCGAAACATCTTGGTTTTCAGAATATTGTGTAACTCATTTAGGACCCTTCGCGACTTGCATACGTGTACCAAATTTGGGACGTACTTGGGTGGCTCTATCTTCTATTCACGTCAGAGTTGGATACAATAAGTCAATTAATACCCTTTGTAGTACCCAATTAGGCTTGCCCCGCTCTGTTGGGTTTAGCTCGGAATCACCAGCTAGCAAATGGAACTATATTCGGTTCCTTGCAAACTGCTTGTGGTCTATCAACTACGCACAGATGTCAGGAAGAGTCTGAAGTCTCAAAACTGTTGCATGGTGATAGATGGTCATTCCTATATGGGGTTAACCGAACGTGATTGCACTGTAACGGCATTATCGAACATATTAGCTTATTTAGAAAGGACTGGCAGGCGAAATGTACGTTCGTACCCCGAGGCGATTTGCCCAGCTTGTTGGAAATGGCGATCTCTGTCAATCACGCTCATATTGAAATTCTGCTCTTGTATGGAGTTCTGTTGCACAAATTACCTTGTCGTTTTTTTGACGCCTAATCCATGACAAAAGCTTGTACTGACCAATCCTCTACCTTTTAATGCGGCCCAAGATGTTTGAAAGTCTTCTTCCGTGATGGTACATCCGCTGTGCGAGTTTCCGGACGTTTCAAAAAGACATCAGATCGTCCGATATGATCTTACATGTTCGTTTGCTCCACATAGTATTCACCATATATGCTTTGGAAGCGAGTGCGTATCACAGCATTGTCGCGGTGAAATGCATCCGGCATAGAACGTACCGCATTAAGATGCTTGGCACTTGACTACAACTATCAGTTTTCATGCGGAACTCCTTGAAATTTTGTCTCACGGTACAAAATATACCTGTCTTTCAGATAGATTGGAGTTCCCCATTCAACGCTGCTGGTGTCAATGCTTTATTATGCTGTCTGTGCTATTCGTGCTGAGGTATGGACCATTCGTGTGAGCAGCTGCTGAAAGCACCAAATTGTCCATTGGTCAGAATGAATTTAATTCATGAGCTACATTTCACCGTAGCTAGATAGCGTAACCCGAATGTTTTGACAGGGGTGTTGAGTTACGTCAGTGTCTTCGTCGTGACGGTCCAGAATGTTCCTAAGTAATAGGCGTCCTCTCCCATTTGCTTTCGACAGGATAAACTGTTGTAAACATCATTAATGCTTTTAGGACTGTTTCCTCTAACAAATTGGTTGTAAGCTTTTACACGTTACCTTTTTTCGTCTCTATCAACTACGGTCTACTCCTTCCCTTTATCGGCAGAACAAACCCGCAACTTGGCTGGACACACAGCAGATCCCAGATTTATTCAGAAAATTGCTTTTGTCAGTCTGAACCACCACGCAGCGATTGAACGGTTGGATACTATCCGGGCTTTCCATTTCGGTTCACATTTTCTTGTAGAGGTGAGGTCACAAAAATATTCAACATGCACTGCGGATAGAGACAATGAAACAGTAAGATGTACACTTCCTGGTTCTGATTTTTTTCAACCTCTGTGTTCTCATCTGTGTTCCGCATATTTTTTGTAGTTCATGAAACGCAGTAGTGTTCCTTAACAGGCTAAATCCAAAAGCGACAACTTCCCGGAGTAGGACCATTTCAGCCCTGTTTCTTGACCTTTTGCTCGGAGACACCAACCCTGAATAACCTCATGACAGTTAGGTCCCACTTCCAGGAGCCAACTAGCGTGATTTTTATCTCTGGGTACATAATTGCCACAGTTATCCCTCTCCGAAGGCCACGTGAGGGTTTCAAACAAACTAATATCCTCTGGACAGGTATTCAAGTAAATAGGGGTCTCAATAGGCAACCGAGTGTGTGTTCCTTTGTGAGCTTAGTTCTACAGAGTGGAGCAGGCATATTGGATAGAAAACAGTCAGCAGATGCAGATTCTCAGGAGGAGGAAGCCCCCATCAACGCCAGTTTTCAGCAACTAAAATCATGACCCATCATCGTGGAAATACTGTTGGGTACTTAGGTGTAAAAAAAACTTCGTTTCCTAAGGTCTCACGTTGCGCTACACTGATGCTGCAGAAGTTAGTCGACACTCTTCAAAAGAACAGTTGATTGGTCTGTGAATAGCCATTCGACAATTGAGTCTGTCATACAAGACTTCCTGTTAGAAAAGATCACATTTAGTTGGTCTCTTCCCTGCGGAGGAGTACAACTGTATTTTGGTAGGCACGTTTACCAAGAAGGAAAAATCAGCTGTTCTGTTCACCAGTGAGACCTCGGTAGAATTTGGAAAACTGAACGTCCAAAGGTTCCTGCAAAGCTGAGAAATCATATCAATCGTGTATCAGTACTCTCAACCCCGATGGACAGACCGCTCCAAGGAGAGACTCGTCTGAAGAAGAAATCGCATAGACCCGATCCACTGAAAACTCCCTCTTAGAAGCGACTACCTTAGGAAGGTGAGCTTTTTGAAGAGGTGTATCCCGGTCTGTCCTTCCAAAGGAGGAAGACCACAGCAAGGTGTATGAAACACTACGGCATCCTGATTTTCGACTAAGGGCACTAAAGTTTAAACACATCAACAAGCGCATTTTTCTGCTGATTTTTTCAAATTTGGTTTTCCACATACTTGGCTCGTACGATCCCATTGGTGCGTTTCTACTTAACTATGGACGTTTCAGCGATACAGCTACTTAATGACCCTGTGCCGAATTTGGAAGTCGTGATACTCACGGATTTGACTGGTCACCCTCTTAATCTACTGACTGATGCTGACTGATGCTCTTGGTTTGGACAAAATCGATTCACTCATTTATTGTATTGATTATTGCTGTCTATGCCTGATACAACTTCTATGAGGGACGCCATGAGGAACGAAACTGACCGTATCTTAAACGGTTTTTCTATAGTACCCGGGAGTTCATTGCCAAACTGTCGGGCAAAACAAAACGGATTTCCTTGGGTTGAGGAAGTTCTCTTGTTCGGATTTAAGCGTCAGACCTGTCCATGAAGCATTGAAGGTACCCTGATATTAGCCTTACTGAGAGGCCGATATCCATATGTGTGTGAGTTGGAGTTTAGCTGAGCAAACCCGATTTCCCTCCATCGAGGTAAATCCCTCCTATGACGAAGCAATTTATCATTTGGGTTGTTCTCCAGTTTAGCTGTAAGCCATAAGCATACATAGTGTTTACGGATTTCATGGTTTCAGTTTGTCGTAGTGATGTAGACGATAGACACAAAAGATGATATCCTCTGTAGAAGCAATGTTGTTGGTAAACAGTCGTAACATAATGATTCGAACGTCTGAGATTCCGTCATTCGCACTTTGTGGCAATTTGTGTTACGTGAACAATATCTGCTGTGCGATTACATAGTTTTGGAGCTATCCCTAGTATCCCACAAATACGATCCTAGGCCGGTTAGTTAGTTGTCAGTGGTTGATGAAAGCTACTGTAGCCCTCCCGATTTAGAAGGTAATTTATTCTTTTAGTGGCCCCATGGAGTGGGGGTGAAGTCGTCGTCCATACCGGCTGCTTTGTCTGTGAAGGTGATTTTGGTTTTCACCCACTCTAGGAGAATCATTCCGCAATTCGCAGATGCAAAAGACAGATGAGCCTGGTGTGCATAGTTATTCAAAGAGCGCTCATTATCTTTGTGTTACCATCTCGGAGTAGGTTCGGTCCAGCCAATATCAGTGGCAGGTAGAGCAGATTCAGCTGTCAGCCGTGAAGCTGAAGAGAAAACCTCAGCCGTCACCATCCTAGATGAATTTAGGCTTTGTTCCAGGACCACGGCTGTGACTTTTGATTCAATATTTGACCCATCGGAGACCTACTGAAACATCGAATTTTGTGAATGCGAGATTCACCGTGGTTAGAGTATACGCATCGACGTATTCTGGTGGCCTACGGCCTCACTCGAAGTGGGGCCATCTATCCCGGTGTTCAGTTCATCTCTGGAGGATATCACAACCACCAAGCTGATACGGCAACCGCTTTCAGCTAAACTTCGCGTGCCTTTTAAAGACAAAACGGATGTGATGTCTCGACAAATACACTTATTTGCATCTCAACTACGTTTTCACGGGAGACTATTGAATCTCTCGTTTATGATGTATAGTCTCCTCGTTGCGAAAGTACTTCCTCTTCATACCAAGTTAATTTTTCGCTTTGTCCGCTTATTCACCTTCCACTTTCATGGTTTGGTTGATCTCCAAGAAACAAGGAGTCAGATAATTCAACGTGTATTTATTTCACAGCAGATCACATCAACATCAATACTCAGTTTTGCAGTTCAAGACTCGAACTATTTTACATACCACTCGCTTTCCAAAAATATGAACAAGCGTAATAGTATTGGAGTGTTGCGGATAAATGGCTTTTGTAGCAGAGTCACGCTAATGCTGCTATCGGCTTAACCATATTGAGTGGTACATCTGTGAAACAGAGTTGTCCTCTCGTATATCTGAGTAGATTCCACCTGTGTGCTTGATAAACTCACCCAAAGTATGTTTTTATGGCATCATCTTCCCTATGTCCACCACTGTTTATTTCTGCCTACTTCAGGTGGATATTGTTCTGCCGATGGGGATGCGCCTGAAGGAAGCACACGATATTGGAGAAACGTTGCAGAAAAAACTTGAGAGAGTAGAACATGTGGAACGTGCTTTTGTACATTTGGACTATGAGTTTTCTCATCACCCAGAAAGCGAGCACAAGATCGCCAACTAGTTTCTAACGTTGCTCTTATAAAACTGAATAAAAATCAGCACATAGACACGCGCCGTCTGTTCATTTGACATTTATTTATTTATTATTCCATTTGATCTCATTGTGATCGCACGCAGCGCCTGTGAATTATCTCTTTCCCTATTTTTCGGGTAGAATCTCGTTGAATTGTCAGCCTGATGATATTAATTATGTACATCAGTCTATGAGTTTTCCATTTTCAAGATACACAGGTTTCAAATTTTGCTGATCCTATTGTTTCTGAGCGTATCGTAAGGCGACACGACGATTACTATGCATGTCAAGCTAAAAAACATTCTCCCTTGGTGGTTACTCAGATGGCTGCTGACCTGCTTGCTGAGATTGGTAATCGACTTTTACGTTTTCTCACCATTCAAGAAGACTATCACTACGCTGTTGGGTGCCCTGTTTTTCGGGTCTCACATTTCTACAGTAACTGGTCGTTATGGCCTCTTGATTCTCCTTCAGTGATTGGACTTCCGTTCAAAGGTGGACATTTTCCCATAGCCTTTGAGTACTATGAAAGTTGGAAGGTACGAAAGTATTTTCTTGGTAGTTTGGTCTCCGGTACGAAAGTAGATGTGAAAAAAAGTGAAACTATTTCAGAAGTTGCACCTTATTGTTCGAATATTGACCAGTGCCAGGTATTCTTGTTAAGCGGAGAATGATTGCTTCGGAAACGGCATAACTGAAGCCCCTTCAGAAATATTGTTGACCTGCCTGATGCAGCGACTGTTTCCCGGTTGCCATTCGTTTCAAGTTAGGCGATCGCCAACTGTGATGGTTAAATTCATACCTGCGGTATCCTCCGTCCTGTGTCAAACGTCACTTCTGCTGTCTAACGTAATTGCGTGGCAACTTAACGTCGACAAACAGTCCTTGGGGTGATTTTCGGTGAATTTCGACCAAGCTCACCATACTGGATCTAAATTTAAGCCGAGTGCAATTGGTTACAGTGCAAACCTAACACACTAATCTTCGCTCATCTTTACTCAGAAATTTACTCAAATATCCACCATTTTATCTTTGAAAAAGTGTTGGCATTATCCCAGGACGAATTTGTTCTGTTTGCACACATATACTCGGCGTAGTTAGCCTTATCTGACAGGATCAAGGGGTACTATACATTGTTGAAGCGCCCTCTTGGGATTAACTGAAATACAAACAAGTCGACTTATACACTCACCTGCATACCAATTTGGGTTTGATGATGGATTCGCCTGGAACCCAGCTAGATCTCTTGTTTGTGATGTTCTTAGACCCCAAGAAGTGCCAAACCGGTCGGGGGGCTGTCGAAGAGTCTTCAGCAACCCTATGAGTAGCGTATTAAGTCTATACGAACAAATCAAGTTTTCTTGTGAAGAATTTGCTTGTCATCACACTAAATCAAACGCATGCGAATTAAGACGACAGTATCGCAACAAAAATTGAACCGAAAATTGTTGCAGCTGTAATACTCATGCTTCCAGCTACTAATCGAAGTCCTGAGCAGCTCACAGTACGTGCAGTTTAACACTTGATTCGGATTATCTGTGAAATCTTTGTGAGTGGAACGGACGCGTGCCATTCTCAACTGATATCGGACCATTCCTCAATGCAGTTGTAACCAGCCGTTCAAAGAATGATACGAAGCTTACAGTCCTCGACATGAAAATCCATCTGTTTGTCTGGAACCGATCACATACTTGGCCCTCCTCGGGTCCCCACAACCTTACCACGATATTTCAACATGAAACTATTTTAGAACCTTGTCGACAATAACGGGTCATTCAACACAGGGAGTTGGAAACCACCCTACCTTTCTACCATAAGACAACTGGAGTTAAATTCTTAACTCCTTTATGCGGTGCCGTTTTTCAGTGAGAGTTTTCTGTTTGTGACCAGCAGAAGCAAACTACAAGTTGTCCCCGATGGAGAGGATTAAAAAGAACTCTTGTTTCAATTGGTCATCGATGTTAATTCCGTCAAAAAAGCTCCCAAAATGTGTAAGGATTGCCGACAACTAATTAAATGTCTATTCACAGCGCAGTGCTGAGTCGTTTTCTTGCCTTAACTGCCCTGGGTACACGAACGTTGCAACTCCGCAGCTGTCAATTCAATTTTGCCCTTCAGTAATGTGGTTTGCCGGTTGCTCAGTTAGATGGTGAGTCAGTGACATTCATGATAGACTGACCTACGGTAGTTAATAGTTTGTCAATAAGCTGAATCGAGTGAATATATTCAGATAGTTGAGAACAAATGGGTTGCAGTAACATGATTTCGATATGTTCTCGTCGGAGGAAGTGCCACAAAAACAATGAGGTGAAGCGTTTCCTATGACTCACGTTCAGCTCTCCGCACACTATTGTACTGAAGCAATCCTCTTGCTCTAAACGCTTTCAATCACCCCAACAAGTTTGCGCAGAGATCTTATGGAGAGAATTTTATCAAAAGTGAAATCACACTTGATAATTTCACCATCAAAATGTGTATACAGATATAGAAATATACCTTTTTATTCAAGATTCGGGTCATAGTCGCATCGCAATCGGTCACTTTGGAGTGGTTTGACTGTGACGATTCGTGTGCATTGCTGTGCCTGGTGAGTGGTGGGTGTAGTTCTATTTGGTCATGTGGTTGGTTGTAGTATTACATGGATGGGGGATTATTCTATTCTGGCCGATATACTCGAGCGATCTTTCGTAACAGGTTCGTAAGTAGTAGAGAGATGATCAGTATTTTGGAGTGTAAAACGGCATAATACTTCGCTGACAACGAAATTTCCGTGTGCTGTTTCACCCCTGTTGAGATTCGCCAGAAGAACCAGCTTACGAGTCTGTAAGGGGACTGTGGTTCACGAATATTCCACCACAGGTTTGTCGCTGATTCGTGCAGCTGCCGTTATTCATATATTTACATTTTTCACGACGTCAGTCATCGATAAAGAGAGTGATGCCATTCACAGGTTAAGATTTATTCGAGGCTCATTCTTAAAAATCCATGCACATCTGGGGACTGCAACCCCATGTAGGATCTGACTCCATGTAAAAAGCGCACCTTTCAGTTCTGAGCATGAGGAACTGACTGAGGTTGCTACTCTAGTTAACGGATAAGTCACCTTTATTATTGGTTCATCAATGAATGCATTTTTTTCACGAATCTGATCTAGTTAATCTACTGTCCTGAATCGCCGAATATCGATGCATTGAACGATTCTCATAGATTTACAAAAATCCGTCAGTCAGAGACAACCGCCATTCTTGCCGCATTGACACACCTAGCACTGATTTTAGCTGCGCGTGCGTGTATTGCTTTCCCCTGATATCGGAGACCGTCGTAGAGAGACTGAACCTTGCTGTAGCGTGGCGGTTTATGCATTTTTGTGGTCCAGTGAGTTGTGTTGTGGAGTACTGTAGTACTTAAATTCTCTTATACTGAGTTAGTCAATAGTCAAAGTCTCACTAATGTAGGCCGCTTGTCATCAAAGTTATGGGTTGGGACGTGTATGGCTACTTGTTCCCTGAAGGCTAGATCACATGCGTCATCGCTGTCTTGCGTTCAGGTATTTGAGCCAAGTGATCCGGTTGAGGTTTTTGGTCGTCCTACCTGGGTCTGGGTGCCCTGATCACACTGTGTCCATGTACAATCATGGATCACACACATGAATCAACATCCTATTTGCTGACACCACGAATAAACACATGTGGGTTGCTCGCTTAGGACTGGATTCGGTAAGAACGAGCAAGTTGGACATTTGTTGCTTACTGATCGCATGTTCTTTATACTCAGCATTAATTTCCAAAGTCAGCCGATACCACCTGGCTACATACATATGCATACACTTGGCTACATACCGCCGTCCTCGTAGACATTTCGAATATGGAATTGAATTTCCATCGGAACGCAATATGCATATCTATGCCCGATTGAAGGACACCGCCATTAACTCTGTCGAAGCACTGGATCTGTAAGAAGACCTTAATCGTACTTCAGATTTTGAGACGTATTCTAGGCTGGAGGCGAGTGAGTGCGCATCACCGTATTCTCAGATGAGTTTAGAGGGCCAGTTTTGCTAGTAACGGATTTGCCAAACGATTTTGCAGAAAAAATAGATTGCATTGATCGTAGCTGATGCCAAACACAATAATTCATAGGTTCAAAAATAGCAGGTTCTACGTCTCACTTGTGATGTCAGTTTCAAGGCATTCGAACAACAACTTTGTTGCGGACTAGTATCACGTTATGCTACAGATCGCTTCTAACAAATATTCTTTGGCGTCTTTCAGATTTGCTTTCATTGCCTCCTTCTTTTTACTTGGTTGTGTTATGCTGCAATGCACCATAAGTTTGATGTCATCTAATACCTGTACGTGTTTGCAGGTGGTTTTTCTATTTTATCCATCAAAATAGCTCGTTCCACCATCAGCTGTCTTACGTCACCCTAACCTCAACCCGCTATCTCTGTTATAGCTTGCATAAACGGCTCTGTCGAGCTTCATTCGCCAACCTTCAGTACCTTCATATTAATAAGATGATAATCCATCTAAATATGATCGAATTTGAAAAATTTCGCTGTATTACATTGATGGCGAATTAAGACGAATGATGACAAACCATGCGCATTTTGCACACAAAATGAGTTATTACCAGTCCCGTAGATTCCTGAAGCATTCTCTTTGACACTGAGTGGCCGCCGCACATTGTTTCTGGGGACGAATAGCAACAGGCTCACGTGACAAAGAATGGTTCTCCAAATTTGCTACCTTAAGGGCGATCATTTCCAACATAGAGTGGTTCAGTTCAGTTTGAACCGAGTTCCAAAATTTCAGCAAAGTACACTTCAAATGCCTCCGAGACGCAGATACTCATTTTAACAAATAACAGCATGTAAAACTCGTACGCTGAAATATCCCATAATCTGATGGCAAGAACGTAGGAGGTAGTCCGCCTGGATGTCACATTCTCGAGGTGCCGGGGGCATAGTACCACGAGTTCCTTCTTTATTACACATATTCCATGCAGTCACTGAACTCTGAAAGCAACTTTAAGGGATGGAGAATAGGCTAAATTCCTTAACAGAAAATTGCTCTGGACCAACGGAAGTGACTTCGTTTACGGCGGGCTTTGTTTCGAAGACAACTCCTTTAGAATGAGACAGAAGCAGCTGGGAGTAATTGGAAAAAAACTCTGTAAATAACGTAGAAGAATACCTAGCTCTATTTTTAGATTGCATGGAAACACAGGATTTTCCTAGTGGTAACATTATCAACATTATCAGCATACATCAAGATTCTATAGAATACTAGGCTTCGGATGGATAGATTTAACATGACCTAGCAGGGGATGTCGTGTAGTATGTAAATCTGGTCCTATGAACAAAAAAACGGTGAGTTTTTAGCGCTCTTATTGAAGGCAGACGTAATAGAAAGAATGGGTGCAACAAAAAAGTTACACAATAACTTCAAAAAACCGGTGCGCTAATTACCCTAGCATTCATCTTCAGACAATCATACCAAGGCCGGCTGACAGCGGCCAACTAACCTTTACCGGCCGTCAGCAATAGGTGATTCTGGTTCACCTAGGTGTCAGTGACCAATAAACGGCATCAAACGCAGCTCCTAAACCTCTGCACACAGAGATTCACCAATGCACTAACTGCTGACCCGGAAACTCATACTAGCAAGTGTTATAAAATATAGAGTGTAAATTTTTGGAAAATCTTCCGACAAAGTGTTTAAAAGAAAGTTCTATGCTGACTTCTTTTCGTTAAACAGTGGTACTAAAAAGGCAATCGTCCCATGTTAAGCCTGATCACATCTAACCGAAACCTGACTAACGGTATTCCTACACCACAGTGGATTCCCATAGACAACGAGGCCTGGTAAACTACTCATGGTGTGCGCATTCTTGATAAGAGAAGCACACTAAAATGGCTTAAATGTATATCCAGCACATCGGCCTACATCGATCTGACTCAGTCTACTCAGTATGTCTATCAAACAAACGTGAAGAATGCAAGAATAAACTTGCTAACGGCTGTGACCTCTGCCTGTCATGTGCCAACGGGCTGTTAGTTGAAACACCTAGTTTGTAATGCACGAGTCCAGTTAGGTTTGGTTAGCAAACCCAAGTTTTTTCTTTCCACTAACTTACACCTCACTGCTTACAAGTAACTAAATGGAGTATGGAGGTCAGCGTTAGTGCATTTCTCATAGTACTGATTTTCCCTTTAAAAAGACCCATCCTCAGAATGAGCCACCACTTAAATGGAGTGGTTTCCAAGTCGTCTTTGGAGATCTTTTTCGTCTTTAAGGCCATCATTAGTCAGAATCATGCGCTTGCGTTTGAAGCAGAGTTTTAACACCCTTCGTCTGAGGGGGAGAGAAATTTCAGTGGCTTCTCTTGTAGGAAGTTTGATTTTTTGCTATTCCTAAAGACTCCGTGCTGAACGCTCCGAGTAATTGTGCAAACAGAACAAGTGCTACAAATACTGCTGTGGGTTGGTTTCTCCAGTATAGCGACAAAACAGTGAGATAGACGCTATATCAGCGACCTGGAGCACTGAGTATCCTGCTACCTTTGACACCTTTAAGGACTATCGAACATCTTTTTGAGTTTCCGATTCCTCAAATTTAACCAGCCTGAAAGTTAGGTTTTGGCTGACGGCCTCAAGTAGTCAGCAATTTTTTAATCGAGTGCAGGTGGTAAAGAGGAATTTGTGACAAAATAGCAAACTGTCTTATACAAAACGCACTTCTCATAAGGTTGCTGATAGCTCTTCGACAGCCCAAGACCGGCTTCGCCCTTCTTGGGGCCCATTGGGTAGGCGCAGTCCCCGAGTTTCCGCCAACCTTATGTTCTACTTGAACCCAAATTGGACTGATTTCGATAAATACACTCAGTTGCAAATCATCACAAACGAGAGATTCAGCTGGGTTCCATGTGAGTCTCCGCAAAACCAAATTGATTTGCAATAGAGTGTATTCATCTAAACAAACTGCCTTGTTTACGTAGGCTAACGGCATAGTATACTGATACTTTATGGTAACCGAAAACAACTTGAAGATGAAACTGACTAATATAGAATTACCATGTGCTAGAATAGTTATGCTGGTTTCGGTCTGCGTGGACCCTATGGATTTCATGACATTTCTGGATTTGGGCTTTACATATAACCCAAAACCCACACCAGTATGAAGCGTGAGAAAGTGAGCCGGGTTTGTACAATCCTACTGACGGGTTAGTCCGAGTTAGTCACCGGCAGTGAACCCTCAGAATTTTCATCAAGCCAGTCATCGTTCTTTGCAGACTGTCTGGTAATTTCCAGGTAACTGGATCTTGATTCAAACTGCATATTTGGAATAGAACGGTAGTGAGAACTTCATTTGATCTCTGTGAAGTCTCCAACAACCTACCACCTCAATGCTCTCTACGAGGATGCAAAACCACACGGGGTCCGCTTTCAAGAGGCTAGACAATTGTTCATGGGAAGGTGATCAAACTTACTACTTTGCAACTTTGGATAGACATTCTTCGATGTGAAATCTCAGTAAACCTGCTGCACTTTATTATTGCATTCACATATTTGAATCGAAGGAAATTCAGATAGGTCAAGCGAAGTCAGTAATTAAACCGCTACTAAATTCACGTTGATGCAAAAATTTTGAAGCACGGACAATCTACATGGGACTGCGGAACGGGACTCAGAGTTGCAACACAACAAACAGGAAGCCACCTAGAGGTCCGGTATAGAACACTTTCAACTCTTAAGAAACCTCCATCCATGCAACAACTCAAAGAAGGAAGGAAGTACGGTACTGAGCATCTAAAAACTGGACCAAACTTCCTGTTTATAAGAGAACTTGAGAAAAACTAGGAAAAAACGTTGTTTCGATGGTATTACTCCCATGGAGCTGATCATCCTTACCGAAAATATAAAGGTTGTAAGAAATATCAGTCGCATGCATCCGTTGCTATCCGTTACCAGGCTTAATTCAAAGCATGGAGTGTGACAAATAGTGGTAGCATAATTACCCATCTCCCAAAAAGAGTTTATTTGTGCAGTCAAATGCCCCGACCTGGTTCTAGAACAGATCAAACATTGGCGCATGGAACACAAAGCCCAGCATATGCAATGTATTGTAAATCGACTCCAGAGATATGGTGACGAACTAGAATGAGTACAATTTGATTGATATTCAGGGAATGGGTAGTTTCAATAATTTTACGTCGCCTCGTCAGTTGTTTGCGTTTATTTTAAAGATAGCGGATGGGGGCCGTAATGCAGTGCAATATTTACCCAACTAAATATGTTGCAAATTATCAAAAGATCACAGGAGGAGGTGTACACGGCATCTTGCGAAGCATACGGTGTTTATTGTAGCATTCTACAGTGCCATCATTACTGGCAAATGATTGTAACATTAGTCGAATTTAAGTTATGCAAAAAAGTTTGACGCCATTCCTTTACCAGCACCACCATAAAACGACAAATGGACAGAAAAATAGCGAAGTAAAACCATATTCCTTAGTTTTCTCTTCAGTTATCTCATTTAAGCGCAAATGCATTAACACATAAATTTGAAGTAAGTGTCAACTGTCTACTGAATGATCCAAACAGATTTGACGGAACCATGCACCGTTAATGCCTTTATGCTCTGTCACCAGCCACCATCTTGATGTTAATTCATGCAGGGAGAGGTTTCGGGCTCTGAACTGTAAAAATGCTCGTCTGTTTCACGAAATGAACCTACCTATATGGCCAATGATAACCCTTAAACAGATCGCTATCGACTTTACCCCTTGTAAACCTTGAATCCCTATCGTTTTTTGTTTACAAATTAATTCCTCCGTAACCCCCCAGCACTGTTTACTGGCGCGACGGCTGCACGGCGTTACATTATCAGTCTGTCCAAAGGTCATAAACAGGTAAGCAGACTTTCTTGACCATAGCAGAGCTGACAAGGCAGTTGTGGTTCTGCTTGCATGTTAATAGCAATATGGTAATGTAGTAGTAATGTGGTAGTAGCAATATGGTAATATATGTGGTAATAGTCTAGTAATCCGAAGATGGATTTTACTCACGGTCGTCTGTAGTTTCCCCCCTCGAAACCTATCGTTAGCTTTTAGTGAACTTGCAATGAATTTAGGCGTACATAGCTGATGAAGTAAAACGATATGGCTGAAATTAACCAATTTTTCGTTACTTTTCAACTTGCATTCAGAAAAGCTTTGGAGGAAAAAGGGCATGTTAGAGGACGAGATATATTGCATGTATCGCATACCCCCATCCACCGAATCAAAGAAATCACCATGTCGTAAATGGTCGTTCGATTTCCAGTTGCCGTTCCGACGTTGAACTAGCTGTAGCAGAGAGCCCATTACGATTCAGTGTCAATTGACTCGGCTGCAAACAATACTGTCTGTCTGGCATACTCATACAGCAATTTTTGGAATTTGGTATTGGTAACGGAATCATCATAGCACCAAAGTGTTCAATAGTAAATTAGGCTAGACTAAACGCTAGAAAACGGTTGCTGATGCCTTTGGCTTCAAGAACTACTGGCTGCTGAGCTGCTAAATAATACTAATTCCTCGGTTGTCGTCGATAGGAAATGGCGACCTACAACTAAGTCTTGATTGTGAACGCGTGGTACGAATTTAGTCAACGTTGTTTCTTTTACTGTCAGATGAATTTTTGGGTACAACAAGCGGTCTCTGATCCTTAGCTCTAGTTACTTGTTAGTAGCTTCAATATTTCTATCCGAACTCAGGACATGGGTAGCCAAAAATATGCTAGCTACTTGGGACGGTCTGGAGAACAGCCTCTCTAATTGGAGTTAGATTGTGCTACTTATCATGAATCTTTCAAGCTAATGACTACCATCCGCAGGTATTCAGTGTGGAATTGGTCCCCGGGTTGATTTTTCAAGACCACAGGAAAAGACTGCCGGTATGGTTAATAATAACTAAGAATACCTTATAATGTAAACTATAGTCTAACAGAAGCTTTGGTTAGAATATCACTGTGGTAAAGAACGCATAATCTCCGCTGTTTCCTACGCAGCGGAGTGCCAGAAAACGCTCCGAACATAGCTGAAATATCATTCGTACATCCTTCAAAGAGCAGGGCTGACTACGTTGAGATAAGTCATTCGATCCGAAAGGATCCTTGTTTAAGTCATTCTGGCATCTGCAGTATAAAACATAGTGGTTTCCGGATGCTTTCATTCTAATCCAGAATGGAAAATAATGGAAGCAACAAGAAGGAGATTACTGGCTCATTTGAACATGTGGCAGGCTGTTACCGTCCACTACGCCCTACCATGTTATTAACATTTTCCCATCCTGGAACAACGAAGGCCCTGTACTCATTTTCGGATTAAAAAAGTGAAAACGGTGATAGTTTTCACAAGAGTTTTAATGTTTCAAGCTCAATTATACTTGGTTGTGACACTTTCCTCTGACTGCCGTTATGAGTTTTTTTGCCCAAATAATACTGGAGATCCCTATTATGGTGTCGCAGGACTGTTCATTGATATTCCATCAAGGCATAAGCCTAAAAATTTCGGATGCAAAAATGGTGAGCAGCAGTTCGCTCTACAGGGAATTTTTTCGACCGTTGTATACATCCTGTTTTACAACAGTATCTCCCGTGGAGCAGCACCACGGCTACAAATTGGGTCTCTGGAAACTGAGCTGCTCGAAGGAATGCATTGTAACTGATTAGGGATCGTTGTGTGCCAAAACTCCCTTTTCACTATCGGACATAAGTTCGCCTAACTGTTAAGGTACCTTATGATGAATACAGACGAAAATGCATCTTTTATTCTGCCATGATCGCTGCAGACTTCGAGGTCATCTTCAGTGTTTAAGTATCAGAAAAGCAGTCTTAAAATGGCGGGACTTAAAAAATCGCATTTAACCACTGCTGATGCAAGGTCGGTTTCATACGTCTGGTGTCTCATTAGGGTGAACCTAATAGTCAAAAGGACCCTTCGTCTTCGCATCCCGCGAGCGACCTCCAGAAGTCGAAAAAGTGGTAGGAACTAGCGTTTGCAGGTTGCAGGTGGTATTCCTTTGCAGCAAACTTGTTGTTTTGCCTACTGTTGCTTCGCAAGTAGCACGTTGGCGATGCTAATATTGTCACAACCAACATACAGATGAGGCATTGCTACTCTTGAACTTCTCCCAACACCCTGCTTCCAATTTTTTTTAACTTTATTTCCTTTAGTTCATAATTTTCCTTCAGTTTTCCATCATTACCTCAAGTTAATCGAACCACATAACTGACTTGCCTGGATTACTGGGATTGGTGTGAATTTCTTCAGTAGCATTCGTTCTTCATATCTACTAGACTCCAAAGTCACTCATTACAAGAGGTTGTTGATTTCATTTAACATTGTTTGATCAATAGGATAGTCAAACAAATTCACAGTCCTCTGGCTTGATGTGTGGTATAGATATTGCTCCCATAATGGCACCTCAGTTTTCAGAGAATCGGCATGCGCCAAATTTCAAAGTATACCTACTAGCCGAGCGAGTCAGAACTGAGACCCTGTGACAACGAGCTGGAACACATACATTGACCTGCAGTTGACGACGAATACAAAAATTACCATATTATGAATTCGACATGGGGTTTCCCGTCTAGGATGAGAAATTGAAATTACGTTTGACGCTATATTGTGCAAGAAATAATTGAATTGTCAAGTTAAATTCTATGTAGCTGGAGTTCTATGCTGTATCGGGGCTGAGAATCAAATTTTGCAAGTGACTGAAGCATTAACAGTCTGTCAAATAATTTTGAATTATTCCGTGACTGCTCAAGTCCTGCTGCCAAGTTCTTAGTGGGAAACATGGTCTTCTTAGGTCACTCACTCTGGAATAAACTGGTGAATACCTGGGACATCTACGAAAAGTTCGACGGACAAATACCTAAGAGTGATGTCGCACGTAATACTTTAAAAGCCCGCGGCTGGATTTGAGGGCCATCTTCTGTCATTCAGTTTTTCATGACTGTGAAACTACTAATGTACCAGCGGCATAGCTGACCTTGTTCTTAATTCTCTGTCATATCTGCTTGACCTCATGTGCATGATTCTTGATCGTGGGCAAGTGTAGTTTAGACGCCCGTTCAAAGGCCATATATGACGTAAGATGTGAGATAAAAGAAAAGTGTACCAAATTTCAGTCAACTAACTCTGCTTCACAGTGAGGATGAGCCGGGTTCACGAAGGTCGACGACTGCGATTACTAGAAATTAATTGGCTACCATTTGATCAAGGCAGAATACCACCCTGATCTTCAATAAAGGAATGCATGAATTGAATGCATAACGATAGCTTGTGAATCCACTTTCATCACTGTGTCCCACGATTTTGATGGCTTTTATGACGGTGGCATCATTCTCAGAAGTGACAATCTTTCAGGACGTACTTCGTCATATGACTCAGAGGTTATCATTCCCACTTTTTGAACGAGTACAACTTGTTGCGGAATTTACTGGTTCACTTTGTGCAGAAAATACTATCAATGCACCAAAATGTAAAAATGGCTAGCTTCCGGGTTTTTGTATATTATTCTGACCACACGTAATATCCAAGATAAGATGAACAGTGACGTAATAAATCTGAGTCTTAACACAGAACGCAAAGATTTGTGAACACATGGTTTTTGCAACGTCCTTTCTGGCAAATATAACCAGAAAATTTTGGGTAGGATCATAAATGTGTGGAGAGCTTTACGCTAGGTGCAAAATGAGGATACTTGCTGATTATTTTCTTCACTGGGGATCGCCACTGCTGGGTCAGCAGTCTCACGGCCTTCACGCAGCTCGCTCCGTGGCACCGAACACTAATCACTCCGCTTGTCTTCAGTGCTATTTTGCCCACGATCGTGGGTCACATTTAGCTTCATGGCTGGTTCTAGGTTCCTAGTCACAAAGCCTACTTCAGAAGGATGAATAGATCAGCGGTTAATCATTCGAGAGAACACATGCGCGGAGTTTATTTGAAAAGTACTGTCGGTTCGACTAAACTGCTCTCCAGTTTGGTTGGACAAACTCTTAGGGAAGTTTCTTTTCCACAAGACTTTCATTCCTATTTCGATTGAAGAGAATTCGATCTACTACAGCTTTAAAATCCTTTAGAACATCAATCAGAGAAATGACGGCACTAGCAGATTCACCACCACAATTCAAACACTTGCCATTGTTTTATTCTTCAGTAGCTTCTGGCAGCAAACATTGTAGTCGTCCGTTGATTTAGCTGGGAACAACAAAGTAAAAGACGGGTTATCCATACTCCTGAACTTGTTCGCTCAAACAAGCTTATTCGCACAGAGCCTAACGAGAATAGCTTTGACACCATAAAAAGTAGACTTGCCTGATAGCACAAGCAGCGAAGTCATTTGTCCGACTTTCGAAACGTCAACCGAATGAGCAGACTGACAATGAGGCATGGTCGATTGATGGTGCACAAATGGCCCAACAAGCAAACAAATAAGCTATACACCCTGACTCCGTTTCAGCCTTGGCCTGAATATGACTCGAGGCAGGTTTTGTTCTCTGGGGCGGTTACTGATTCTTAAGTTTACCAACAGGCATATGCAGCATAGGGTCATGGCACGATGAAGGGTGAATACTCGTTGAAAGTTTCTGCCTGTGTAGGGGTTGAGTCATCTACGTACTCAAGAATAGAAAGCGTGTTTGGCCTCCACGTATACTGTTACGTAGTGATTGCATAGTGCCGACATTTCCGCTTGCTTAAATTTCGAGATGTGAGTACAAGCAAACTCCATACAGGGTCAAAACCGAAGTGAAAGTTTTTCGAAACTATACATAGATTGTAGCATCTGTTGACAAGTTCGCACCACTCGGTCGTCGCATAGCACATCAGTTATCTAGTACCATTCGTGCTTTCGCAAGCAAGTTCACTCAGGTACTAGCACTTGATAAGGTTTTTCCTTCGTGTATTCACAGTAGATCCAAGTAGACAGGTGGCCTCCCCAATCCAGACAACTGGTAGATTAGCCGGGCCAAAGATATCATCGCAATTAAAGTCTACAAAGCTTTCGACATTTGTCTAATCACGTCTATTGGTGCGATTAAAAAATCAAACCATTTAGCATTCCAGTGCAATATAAGCCAAACTGATCAAGGCTAGCAGTCCATCACTTTTGGTAACTGATCTATACAATGGCACAGCGAATAATTAAAAAAACGGGGAGAGGCATTTTTGAGCCATTCTTCGGACTTACTGATAAACAGATATGAGAACACAGCAATATCCAGAAAAGGCACTTCCAAAATCCGTGTAGAGCAACCAGAGAGGCGTTAAACAAAACAAATGCTACACCTAATAACTCAATTGCATTTTCCTATTCTTGGCCTGGTTAGTTAATGGCAGGTGAACAAAGTGCAAGCCGAAAACCCTTTCTCCAAGAGTTACGCTTGAGCTCCTCATCACACTACTCAGCCTGCGCCTTCCAACAGTACAGTGAATTACGTGAACCAATCCCACACTTTATTATAGAAAAAGCAGCTTACTTAGCTGTTAGCTTTCCAGCACAGATGGAGTCCAAATCGGAGTATATCCAGGTAACATCTTTCTTCCTTTCAATCATCGTAAGACAGGAACATTTTATAGAAACCAAAAGAAGCCAAACTAGATGGATATGCTGAATATAATAATTCTGAAAACTACCTGTAAAATAACACATGGTAATAATAAATATTTCATGCGCACAACCGAAGCAGAGCCACAACCAAGTCAGCAGCAGTCATTAGCAGAGAGAGGACTGCTGCTTATTATTCAACCAACGTGGAGCTATTTCATCTCGGGCCATATCCACGCTGCCATCGGTTCCAATGTCGGTCGGGTATTTCTTCGATTCGTCCACATTCTTTTACGCAGTGACCGGCGCGACAGCATAGCCCCAAAGTACATTGATAGTTTGTGATACATCGCTTTCCAATTTGTTCTTCCGAAATTGGGCCAACATCACGCAGTCGGCACTCACCTGTTGGATGAAAATTCGAAGACATGAAACTTGAGAACTGGCTTCCGTAAGTTTGTTGGCTGTATGATAATACAAGACAGAACCCACTAAATGAACCGCATGCTAGCCAGCCGCTTCAACTAGTGAACGAAATCAAATGTGAAATATATGACATTACTATATAAACCATCATGAAATCTAATTTTAAGTTGACTTTCCAAGTTAAGTTAAGCTGTCTTTCTAACCGCTGTTTTGGATCAGAAAACATCCCTAACAAGGCAGCCGTTTACGAAGGTTTTGAATGAATGAATTAGCATTCCTCTTCTTGGGGGCTTTTATTGCGATCAATCATGTGAATCAGTCGCGTGTACGTCACTCTCTGGATAAGTCTAAACGCGTCTCACTTATAGAAATTTCAGAGTTTAGGAAAACAGTGTAGCGTTCATCTCTACGGACACTAGTACGACCTTGAAATTTTCATGCAAATCGTTCCGAAATGTCTTACGATATCTCCAATTATCATCAACACCGTTGATGGCAGCATCAGGGGAGAATACTGGAGTGGTCAACACAAGAGATAATAAGAAGGATAGCATACGTCACCCAGTGCAAATCTACTTAAATCGCAAACTAACTCAGACCCTAGTGTAATCTTTATGCGTTCAGCACTTGATTGTTGCACATTTAATCAAGCCGTCATTGTGAACTTTGACGATACGGATCCCTACAATTTGCCTTTCCACAAACTCCAGCGTAATCGAAAGTCATAAGAGTTCTGTTCAATTTGGCCAAAATCAGGCAGCTGGGTCAGTCCTCAGGGCTAAGTAACGCAGTTGAACAGGTGTGTCAAAAGTGTGTATTCGGCACTGATGACAAAGTCTCTCTTCAAAACATTCTACTGTAAATATATTAGAAAAGGGGTCATCCAAAGAAGCACTTTCATCAGTGTTCTGTGACTCAACAATTTCTAATCATACTGCGTGCCCTCAATAAGACAGTACTTCAGCTCTAAAATGCAGCGTTAAATTCAATGGATAAAGCAGAAGTTAAAGATGTTCTTTAATGTTATTCTGCTCAGATCTCATCCGGCGAGCAAAACGCATTGTGCTTCATCAAAATGGTCTCTCAAAAGAACTGTCACACCCGAAAGATTCCAGAGCAGGTGGTTTATACCAGACTGACACTAGACCTTTCATATAGTGTGTCAGTCCAGTCCTAGGAAGCGTGCATTCTTGTTCTCGAGGGAGTGATTCCACTCATTTAGAAAGGTCACGAATTTTCCTCTCTGGAAACAGTCGAATCATGTATCAAGGACGAAATAACGCCTCTGAAGGAGGCGAATTGTCCGACATGTTACTTAGAAGGGTACCGAAGATTTTGACAACCAACACCCTTGATTTCCATCAAGTAAGAGCACATCCAGAGTTTCTGTCTACCTTAAAAAATACAACACGCAAGAGATTGAATTAGAATTTAGCTGAGTATACTGTTAACGCTAACTTAACATTCAATTAGGTGTACTTTACCAATTGCTTACACTTTGACAACTCGGTGGAACTTAAAGTTTATGGAACTCGGCAACTACGCCTACCTGAGGAGATCTCAGAGGGTACACCCATTAGTTGGCTATCGAACATTTTTCAGCAGCTTCATAAGTTAAGAGCTAAATTTCTCTCTTCCTTGGAATGACTCATTCAGAGGTAGAAGCCGTTGTGGCGACGCATCCTAAAGGTTACAATGCTCCGTATCAGTGAACTGGGAAATGGTCTACAACTTATGACGACTACCGTTTGATTAGTCGTTAAAAAAGGATGCTTATTATGTCAGACAAATCCGAAGGATTTGGTAGCCATCATATCCAGTCAATATCTAGGAAAATTAAATAGCTGAACTGCCTGCCAGAATTTGTTGCCAAAACCAAGGGAAAAACCAGTATGAATCCATCGGTTCAGAAGGGCTTGGTAAACAATCGGTAGTTTTTAATTGGGTAACGTTTCGTTTTTGACACAAGACCTTTTCAAATTAATCGAAGATAACAACGGACCATGTGTTCGCAGATTATCCAGTGACTACGTTCGATTAGCAAGGCTAGAGGCAAACTGGAAGAACCACCGCATATTCAATAAAAGATACTTGAAGCAGAACCTAGTCCCCACATCTTTACTGCTTAAGCCGCTGGACACGTCACTCCTTTCTGTCTGAATAGCATTCTCAGCCGCCAAGTCATTCCTCAAACAGAGAGTCTACTTGACTACTCGGCGTTTATCTGATATCCATCACCACACAAGTCGGCTCAGCCAAGGTCTTCAGACCGTAGTCTCTCCCGCAGACCTCAAGTTACTCCAAACCAAAGCGACAGAGGTGAAAGCCATCCAAGGACAACACTGCAAAGAGAGAAAAATACGTAAGTTCGAAAAGTACTTTCTAAGGCTCAGCTCTTTAGTGAGCCCATGACTAAGCCTGAACCAACTAGTAGCTGATCTAGCGCGGTAAATTTATCAACTAGACCGTGAAGTGAGGAAGGACGTTCTTTGTTAGAGAAGGGCTTGAATTTTGCAGTAAGAAAAAGGGTGATAGGGGCGGAAGAAATAATCCCTAGCCGTTAATCTGTGTTTCAAAAATCTCCGCCAATGGAGGCGGAGAGCTACGAGTACAGCTGGTCACGGTCCTGAAGTCCCAGCAGCCGGGAGCTCCAAAGAGTACAACAACGGAGCAAAGAGCGTTGAAAACCCTAAAACTGGTTGACAACATAGTGATTACTAAAGCGGATTTGGGTAAGGCCACTGCTGTCATGAACAAGAGTGATTATCTACAGAAGGTCAAGAAACACTTAGGTGGGAGTCCTTAGCGGCAGATCGATGATGCGAATATTGCATCCTCAATGAATAGGAGCACAGCTGAAGTCGGCAGGTATTTGCGGTCCGTAGGGTAAGGTAATTGGTATCGTTTGTACCCCAAAAGTGCAGTCCAACCACGGCTTTATGGCCTACCAAAAATCGATAAACCAGATGTTCCGGTGAGATCCATAGTAGACGGAATAGTTTTCCCATAGCATGAACCAGCCAGATTCTTGGCAAGTATTCTAAAACCCCTCACCAGGAAATCTAGTACTTACATTAGGAATTCATATGACTTTGTTAACGAAGTTGCGGGTGTCACCGTTGAACCAGATGACATCGTTGTAAGTTTCGATGTCAATTCGTTATATACAAACGTGCCAAATGGACTCTTTAGAAATGGCCAAGCGACTGCTACTGGCGGAAACCACCCTTTCAGGACGGGCACAACGTACGGTAGAGAAATAGCGGAAGTAATAAAAGCATGTCTGAATCTTACCCACTTCGTTTTTGACTCAGTGGTTTACACTCAAGAACAAGGTCTAGCAATGGGATCTCCAATATTTCCGGTTTTGTCGAATATATTTATGGAAGAATTTGGACAGAAAACCTTAGCCAGATTCCCATACCCACTTAGATGACACTTTCGTCGTGATGAAACTTGACAACGTTAGTGAGTTTCACAACTATCTGAGTGAACTGAGTCCACATATCAATTTTAGTATGAAGATAGAGTCAACCTCGGGTACACTGGCCTTTTTAGACTGCGTGACACATAAGGTCGGAGAAAACTAAAGACTACAGTGTACGAGAAGCCAACCGACACTGGGGTAGTTTTGAGCTACTAGGCTGTCCATTGGAAGTCGGTATTCGCTAGTATTGCTCATCAATATTTTTGCGTGTAAGGGCCCTGTGCACAGAAGAAGCTAATCGGACAGGGGCCCAAATTGAAGTAAAGAACAAACTTCGGGGTAGTGGAGATCCAGCTAGCTTGATTAGGCGTCATTTGCGAAGGTTGTTGGTACCGGTAGCGAAACTCAACAGGGAATAGATTGGGACTACTGTTATTCCATATAAACCAGGGACATCAGAGGTCATTCGAAGGGGTTTAAACACGGCCAACATAAGAGTAGCTTCCCAGAGGAGAAACACTACGATCTTCACTGGTGCAATTAAAGCATCGCCTCCCGGTAAACAAAATCAGGGACTGTGTCTACAAAGTCAAGTGTAACGACTGTACTAAGGTCTATATAGGACAGACGGTCATGGAACTTCACATCGGAATCAGATAGCATAGTAGAAAAATAAACCGGCCGCCGGGAAACGCGGATGAATATCGAACGCCACTGGAAGACTTCCCAATTACGGAACACGCACTGGACACGGGACACAAAATAGATCTGGAAAATGTTGAGGTTTTGAGGCGTCACAAAGACTGATAGCCGAGGCGGCAGAAATTGCCAAGCGTCCCAATGTCAATAGAGTAGAAGGCGTGGAACTGGCAAGCGTGTGGAGAACGGTCTTGGGTCAATCGAGCTAATACGTGTTGGTGAGCGATTATCAGAAGGAGCAGTCATCATCTGGATTACACTTAACCTCACCCACCTCCTCTACCGCCAACTAAATTGTCGCAACACTCACAAGCCCACGAAGACCAAGGAAAATCTACCAGTGGCACTCACTGTGAACCATCGGTTGAAGCACATCGAAATGGAAGATTAAGGAACAACAGCCGATCGAAACTAATTTGAAACACTTTCAACCGATCAATTCAAGATTTTGGCAACCACACTAACCGACAAGAACCGGTAATTGACACTGATCTAGTGTGATAATCTGAAGAGCACTTACGGCATGGTTCCCCGTCTGCCTCATAACCTGGCCAACTTGATGACCTGCTTACTTGGCCTGATGAAGCTTTTGTGTCAAAAGCGAAAAGTCGCCCAATTAAAAACTACCGACTGTTTACCAGGCCTTTCTGAAATGAAGGTCTGAATTATGTTCATAAGTATAGCTGTATTTTGTCTAGGTTAATGAGGTCAAAGAGGTAGCCATGATGTTTTACCCTAAAAAAGAATAAGTGGCTTATTCGGACATTTGAATAAGGTAGAAGACTGTTGGTAGTGTGAGGAGATCTGGGAAATTTCGGTGGAGAATTCTTTCAGTAAGTGAAGCCAATCTATGTTGAAAACCCGAGAAGCACTGTACAGCTGTTTCATCTTTATCGGGAATCATCAGCAGTGCGCATCTCACTCAGCATAGATTAACTTCACTTTCAGGACGAATTCTCCATCAAACTTTCACAACTCTCTTCACACTGTCAACAATATATGAGTAGTTCAATGGAAGAATAAACTTCACCCGATGAGTGAAACTTCCGTCTGAGAAGTCGTTGCTCGCAGAGCGAGTTGACACGTGTGACCACATGATGTGAATCCCATGAGTGAAGGATGAGCGGCCCTATATCCTGTGTAAGTGCGAGCTAATCACACTGCTGATCAGCCGCTCGTGGCCGAACGGTTAAGTGGTCCAACTACTAGCCAGGAGGTCGCGGGTTCGAGACTAGAGTTTCGCGAGATAGGCACTGCTGATGAGTCCCAATAAGGATGAAATAGCTGTACTGTGCTTCTTGACTTTTCAGCATAAATTGGCTTCGCTTAAAAGATGAATTTTTCACCAAAGATGCAGAACTGTGAACTATTAGAAAAATTGTGAAACTAATGTTGAAGATTTTTATTGTCCTTAGGAGCATTTTTGTGATACACGCTAAATGCAAGAAACATGCCTGACTCACGGCGGTCATAACATTCATATTCCGGACAGCAGTTGAAATCCGTCAGACACGGTTCTTCATCCATTCCGCACTAAGAATACAAGGGAATATAATAAGTAGTTGGTAATATACCAATTCCATCAAAAAAAGCTGTTTACTGGAATGTTAACCGGCCTCTCTGTGAGCTAAAAACAAGCACTGTGAATTGACATAGCTCCGTGCCCAGTGTAGATCATTAACATACGTGCGGTGACATTCTTTTCTCTGCCTCTTGATAAATGGACATCAAACTTGTCACAAAATCCTAGTAAATTTGCTGTAATAGGAAATTCACTTTAAACTTTTGAGAGGCACGCACTCAAAACGGACGGTTATATTATGTCCGAGATGTTTAGACACATCCTCCTCTCTTTCACATCAATGCAAAAATGTCAACCTATCCATCTGTTCATCCATCCACCCATCCATTTACTCATTGCTTCATTCGTTCGTTTCTCTAGCCTCTCAGCCATCTCCATCTCAGTCATCTAGCTTCATCATCATTTTTCTGCCATCTATCCCTCATTTACCTACCTGTAGGTCTTCCTATCTATCTCCGTCTACCAACTTCGCCAGCCAAAGCACTAAGTTAATTATTTACCCATGGACCAATTTGGTAGGTGACTAACTAGCTTAGCAACTGACCAATTAAGCGGATTACAATAAGAACCACTAACTAACTAAGGAACAACTGAGAACAAACTAAATAACCAATACAGTACATAAACAAATTCTCAACTTAGTCAGTAGAATTACCATACTATTACCATACTTGGGAAATCTTCTGACCAAGCTGAGTGATTAGTCATCAAGTATACAAAGGCAAAGAACAATCTTTTAAACCATCATAATCTGGATAATCGACTTTTAACGGCTTGATTTAATCAGAGTACCAATTGATCCCTTTCCTGTGTGAAGTATTGTTCTGCAGTATGATGTAACAAACCTTGAAACAGAGCTACCGATTCTGGTTAGTTACCTTCAATTTTTCACCAGCTGTAGTTGTGCCTTTAACTTGTAGTCTGTTATTGTGTTGAACATCAAAAATATGATAAAAGAGTTCCAACCGAACACTTACCAATCGGTTAACGGCTAGCGGTGAGAGGATACTCTCGTAGGCCCTGTGTTGGGAACGTACGCAGGCTAAGGTGAGAATCAATCCAACAAAGAACATCGTCCTTCCGCTGCAAAGGGTCACGTTAGAAAGCGCTTGCATCTACGAAGCTACATAATTTATGTAACTCAAAATGAATGCGTGGGTGGGCAAGTACGGAGGTTTGAAGGCAAGCACATCCATTGGTTAGATGGGAGAAGGAACCGTCCTTACTATACGCCTCGATTGCGACAGTAAATTGCTTTGCCTGAGAAGGGAACTGAGAAGTCTATCGATTATTCCTCATTCGCTGTCCAAAACGCCAGTATGGTAACCTGAAATGAGACGACACGCTTGTTTTAAATTTTTTAGAATATGCGCTTCGTTGACTTCTCCAGAAATGTCCTTGTTGTTGCTAAAACAAAAGGATGCAAACAACTTCAATTGTAAGAGAAAATACTGAAAAACTTAGGTTGGCCAAATAATTCTGTGAAATGTAAATACAAGTCAGTTTTGAATCTCGGTAATATTCTTGCGCTGGGTGACGTAATCCACCCAAATGTATTTCGGCGATAACAAAAAAAACATGATATGTATAAATGCAAACAAACACAAAGGAGTTCCCTCATTACATTCGGATACAGTTGCAAACTTTGCTCATGGTTTCTGAAAGCCATGCTAAAGGCGAGTTCGTGACTGATGAATATCGCAAAATCACTACTTACATTCCCGATCGTCCTGGCTTTTCATTACTATTAATGGCCGCTCATGAACGATCGCCGTCATTTCGTGGATGCTAGTGAATTGCAGTACTTCTAAAATACAGAAATATGTTATGGGCGCCATAGTCCATAACTGAAGACTGATATTGACGAATGTACCAAGAAGCTAGTCTTCTGCGTGTTTTATAGTATTCATGGAACTCGTTCGTAATACCAACAAGGAGGATGTTTTTTCAGAAATGCATCGATCACTTCAGTTAGACATTTTGTTTTCTTCCTAAGGACGAGGAAACACAAGTCGCTACAGTGGGGTCCATTTATGCTCCTCCATAGAATGAACATTACAGGAAACCAGGCATTGTAACCTACGGTCAGTTGTCTCTACCAACAAGGCCGTACTCGCGACTCACTAATCGTACACATGATATTCAATCCTGGTTCTTTTTTCACTTCTGAAATATGTACTAGCTAAAATGTTATCATAATTAGACCGCCTTGTGTAGAACTATATAGGATTTTGAGAAACATTTTTTATGATTATTATCCGAATGAGGTCACGTATTGATGTCCAGGCACTAAAACGTGATAAACTACAAACTCATGTGTTCTGATTCTGACTGTTTTATAACATAGCATACTTGTATAAATAACAGGACATCTACCAGTCATTGTATATGAGTAAACTTTACAAATTCCTCCTTGCCTCCATTTCCATCCATGTAGCATCTGCTGACACGTGGCTGTGTTTAATCACCCAACACAATAGGATGGAGGAATTTTTCTCCGAACAGGATTGTATTCATTCAAGTAAATTCCTGGATAACTTGGTGGTTCAACTAGTCAAACGCTGAGAAAGAACTGACTTTGTCTTCAACAACCAAAGGCATCTCTTTTAAAGCGTGCAACCAACTGATCTACAGAACCAAAAGTTTTTACCAGTAGCTGATCAAAACTTTTATCCGCGTATCAGTGCGATAGCCTGGTTAGGTGTAACTTAAAAAGTAACATCTATCTCTTTAGAAACAGAATATGGGCTCAAGTCATATCCAGAACCAGTGAGTCGAGTTTTGGACGATCACGGTATGTTCTGGTGGAGTTACCCCGTGCCGTCGCAACTGCAGATGGCTGCGCAACGATACAGCCCGCTTCTGTGGACGGGTGGACATAGAAACAACGGCAAGCTTATCAGTCAGTTCAGTTTTTCCGCTCACAATCCATCCACCGAAATGCAGTGGGTCCTGCCGCTACATCTTCGCTCACCAAGGATGAGGAGAACAAGGAAATGAAAGCCACGCGTTGGAGGCGACGGTCCAATAAATTCATTGATGACAAATGGATCGATTTGTCTGGCATGGCAGAGTTTCAACACAGAAAGGCAGAGGGAGGATGTATGCTCTACAACGCAAGTGGTTTGGATAATGTCATCAATTTGCACAAATCCTGGGTTGAAGGCAAAAATGATGAAAAAGTTAGCTGTTCACCATCGTAATGCACTGTTTTTTTATTGCCAAAAGATTGGCTGAAGACGTGTTAAGGCTAGTGTCTCAGTGATTGTTGTTCAAACACAGTTTATTTTCGTGGAACTACAATAGTTTTAATAAGGTCCTTGTGACGTACTTGATGGTAAAGGCACTGTTTGGTTTACCGCGCTGATAGTCCGATGACGGATTATATGAGAAGCACGTACTCACACACTGAGACTGAAAACCCATATCCTCATCAAATATCGATGAAAGACCAAAAAAGCGATGATGGAGTTAGCTGGAGGCAGCTGATTACAATAATGAACTTTCTTCCACTCAATAAACTCGCTTCTGTGGGACTCTTTTGTAGACTTTCGGTCTCTCATGCCCATTAAAAGCCCGCTTATCAAAAGTGAAAATCTGTTTCATCAGCATCGACAGCTAGACATCAGTGTTCAACGCTGATGCTCTATTTTGAAGGAAAGGATAAAAGTGGACAAAGAATGGACTTAATGCTAGCCTACTACAATCATTCCGACATGTCTACATCACCAGACACTCCTTCAGACAAACTATAAAAAGCTGACCACAAGAACGCCACTGACATCAGTTAACAGCCATCTTGCAGCGTTTCCAGGCACATTGGTCCTCATCCTGGGAGACGATCAGCATTTAGAGCATCCAAACGTTTCGTAATCCCTTTCACACACCTCTGATAGGTCAGGGATTGGCCACCTGTCTGCTTTTGCCACTATGAATTGGGCACGGAAGACAACACTCTTCGGCAAACGATGGCTTGGCATATGCAATACATGGCCTAGTCAACAGAGGTTCTGGTACTAGGCAGATTCCTCGATGGAAATCATCGTTTCACAACCGAAAACTCGCTTTCTAACTGCCTCGTTACGGATTTGCTGACATCAGCTCACACAAGCTCCGGTTATGAAACAACGGTTGTCGGACACCCGAAGAAGTCTCACTTCCGCTGCTCGAACGGGTCAGATTTCACGGCCATACAACAAACCAGCTCTCACTGTAGCTTGATACACACGTCCCTTGAGATTCAGGGATATACTGCTTTAACGCCATAGGTCTCTCAAGTTAGCAAACGCGACCCAAATCTTGCGAATTCGTGCGTTGATCTAATCCGTTACCACAACCAAGACTAACACAAATTCCAAGGTCTGTCAAACGCTCCACAACTTTGAGTACCTTTCCCTGGATTGTAAGCGACGCGTTCAGTGATTGCATGTCCAGGAGCATGACCTTACAATTTGTGGGTGCAAAGTGATTATCGAAGGACGCGATGACCCTGGACTATTCATCCAAAAACACCTGCCTCCATCCGGCCAGTTTCAATTACAATTATAATTACCCCATACCTATTTCTTTACACTGTTACGCTCCAAGCGGAGTTGATCATTGCTTGCGAATAGCAAGAAAGGAGAATTTTTGACCAGGTAAAGTACGGATGGTTATACTTCGTAAAACTATGCGATAAAATCTCTGACGAAGACCAACACCATAAAAGGTATCTCAAGCAAAAAGACTTCTTCAAAATAGATGTATCTTGCACAAATTCTACGTTTGTGAAAAAGCTTTCAGTTTCACTGTAGTAGAATATTAATCAGACAACTTGCTTCCTCAGGACAGAAGATAAATAAGATATGGAAACAAGTTGACAGTTATGAGAGGCTAGATTCTTTCTTCAAATGTGGCCCTTCTGTTTCTGTTCTTTTGTACGAACGTCAGTATCTTGTTCCAGTACGTTTTTAGCAGGTGATTGTGCGTTGGTTTGGTTCAGCACTTGTGGCAGCCAGAGTCATCCTAAGGGACAATAAAACTGACGATAAGTTGATTACCAGTGAACGTTTATTTTGGTCTATGTAAACATATATATTTGGGCAGATAGAAGGAAACACTTGAAGTATGAACCCTCCAATCGGTGGGGATAGAAATACCATTCAAATGTAGACACTTCATTAATTTTGTTATACTTGCAGACGCCCCTGGCGGATTTCGCAGTAACCATGTAAAACTGGTCCAAAAGTTGCTATACAGTCATCGAAATACGTGAACTGCTTTGTTTATCTTGTTGTAGGGAACGACGACCAGGGTGATGTTCGGACTCATTTATGTATCGATTCTATCATTCCAATGAGTTACTTGTGCCTCAAATCCTTGACCAGTCAGCCAACTTAACAGCCAGTATTTATTGATTTGTGACATAAGGTTTATGAGTAAAATGGTCTGTGGCTTGATGGGATGACTATTGATTTGCGATTTTGATGGATTCTCAATACATAACTAACGAGAAAACGGTTGACACTATGTGAAGTTGAAGAAAAATCGTTCAGCTGTAACACCCTTCCGGTGCCTAGTTGCCATGCCGCCCGAAGGAAGCATGAGGGCTGGGATACTGCCAGGTTGCCCAAGCCTAGACAGGGGAAGCCGAGAGGCAGAGGTCGGGTTCGAACCACGAACCTTCTGGTAAGTAAATTCGCACTCTAACCACTTGATCCATCTCGTGAATTTGAACTAAGTGGTATTTGATCAGGTGGCTGTTGATCTGTTCGCCAAGCTTGGCGATTGATTTGTAAACATTTTGTCACCATTCGACGAGACATCTCTAGCGCGCTCAAGATGGGATATATCGACAAAAGTCTGACGTAGTCTTAGGTTACAGTCCAGTATCACTGTTGGACGCTTTCTTAATGCTCCTCAATTTGGCTAGTTAATTTGAGAAACTTCTACTTTTTAGTCACCATGGTAGCGACGATAGCAATATTAGACGCGGACGACAATATTGTACGGAGGTGGGGATACCATGTTCTGCACTGATGTTGCTCTCAGTATAAGGCCGATTCGTCTGTTGACTTCATATTACTGTTGTTCTAACGATTATTCAACAAAGTGTCGTTAACTTACCGGTCTGAAGAGTTAACATTTTGCCTGTCTTTTCGTTTTTTTTGAGCGTCCACTTCACTAGCAACTGACATCTGTTGTTTTAATTCGTTTAATTCACCTTCCATGCAAGGACAAACTTGCTTCGTTTCTTCTTGTTGAGTTTTTTGCTGACTAAATAACAGCTGTTGAAGTTGTTGTCTAATTTTTGCTGTCACTTCATCACGAACCCGAGCGCATTCTCTGTTTACTGTGCTGGCCCACTTCTTGTCTAATTCCGCTTTTATCTCCGTGAATTGACTACTTTTCTGCAACTATCACGATCGTGAAATGAATTAAAAGGGAGAAAATTAAATTGAGTGCGTGATATGTTATTACTGGAAAAATTTGCACGCGAAAAACCTATAAGTCTCCTTCGCTTTAAAAACAACCTGCTCGAATAATGTGCGCAGTCTATATACAAGAAGATCGATATTTGGTCGATGAGCCATTGGCCAATAAATTGGTCAAGCGTGGAAGGAATCACCTCACTGTGTCAGCAAGAGCGAGATAAAAAAAATGCAAACTTTAAGATTAAGTAATTAACTAATTATTCTTGAAGAAAGACGCAAAATATGCCTTTTAAATGTGTAAGGTACTCAGTTAGTCAGAAAGAACGACCACTCAGCTATTGACTTGTCCTCCGTGCACACCATAGTTGAGAAGGCTGTGATCCGCTAACCCAGTTTGATCCTTTGTTCACAAAAGCTAATGGTTCGACCGTCAAGATCACCCTGGTTAACAAACATGTTAACAAGCACATGGAAGTGCACACCCGTGACAGTCTGTTTATCTTTGATGAGCTGCCATGTAGAGCCGGAATCGCTCCACATGTAAGTGTAATGTGACTGCTGTATAACTCAACTAAATTAAAAAAATATATTCTCGGATTATGCACTGTACTTGGTAAATGGGTTTTCTGATTACTCAACGTGTACAATATTGGATAGCTTGTTACCTGTAAGATAGTTCGTAACACAGAGGTGATTCAATGATAAAAAACTAACACGACAAGGAAAGCCCAGTTTTTCTTAGACCACCAACCAAATAATCATAATTCATTTTCGAATGCTTCCCTTGTCATTTTAAAGACCAAATTTACGAAGGGCTGTGAGCATCCGTTCGCCCTTGTCCCACAGAATTAGTGCAAACACATGCTAGAAAATATTGAGCCAAGTCAACGATAACAGAGATAACAATATTTGGAAACATTAAGCAGCATTTAGGGCTGCAAACATGAGCTGCAAACACAGAGGGCGCTTTAAAACACGAAGTATTGGGAATGCAAGTTGGGTATCGATAGACGCGAATGTTATGATTACGTGTCTCTTCAGTGCAGTTATCCTCCTCTCCACAATTCTAGCTGGGCCAGAATCTCATTTTTAGTAGGGTTAAGAGAGTGAATATCTTTGTCGTGTCTGGGTGTGAAACCCCGACATCCGATATATAAGGCGTGTGTTGCCACTACTCAACCAATGCACACTCACCCTATCCAAATTATCACGCCTGTACAGAAGAACATGCTCACGCCTGGGAAGGACGGTGACTGGTCAAACAAAATTGAGGTGAATATAAATTCCAAAGAACTTTCAACAATAGTCCTGAAAGACTGCTCATCAAAACTAATAGAAAAGATATGAAGTGGGTGCGTGAGTCACTTATTTTGGTTCATCACGGTTGTCCTGGCCTCATAATGGACGCACAAGACACTGTATTAAAATAGGTGGAAGAATGCAAGTGGAATAAGCAAATCCTCTACAAATTAAGTTTTGTTCCCCTACCTTCAATCTTTCGAGCAGAACTTTGTTCTGTTTCTGCAAATCTTTCAGACTTTTGGTGCTTAGTTCCAGTTTGCGCTCAGCTTCTTCCGCTCTGGATCGCGTTTCACTTATTACCGACAAAGATTTCCGTACTTTACAGTCCAGGTCTTCCAATACATTGTGTGTTTCGGCATCTTTCCGTCTCATCTGGGACTGAAGTTTAACGACCTAGAATGAATTTGAGATAATACGGGTTACGTCACACGCATTAAGTGGCATTCTAGTACAGAGAATTATGTGACACTTTGCAGGCACAAACTTGCTACGGTCTGACAACCAAAGACCTGAACTTCAGTTCTCTCATTCACAACCATGAGATATACGGTAATTAAGGACATATGAGTTCTATCCCCTGCACTGGCAAGTAGTATCTAGATAAATATGTATCATTGTGCTACAGGTCAAGGAGTTGACAATAATACTGAGATGCAAACAAAGTGCTCTTGATACTGTACGAAACCCAAATGTAACGAAGCATTTAATTATGAACATGCACAGAGAACTATTACCTATAGGCGGTGACAAAACCTTACTGAAACCCTCACTAGTCACCATTAATAATATTAGGACATCAGATAGATCAGTCGCCCAAGAACTCAACACAGAAATTTATTTGAGTAGACCCAGAGGGATTTTGATCAAGCAGTAAACCTGATGTTGTTTCCTTAGTAGTCTAGGTCAGTTAGCGATTACGTGGTCCATCGGCTTACAGTCTGAAATGAGGAACTATAGGATTTAGTGACAGGTTCCTCTGAGCCAAGATGAAGAATATCAAGTAGCAGTCAAATATTGTTGTGGAACAATTTTCCTGGATGCAAACACTATTATAGATTGCTTATATTGGGTCGACCTCCCGAATGGTTCCCACAGAAACAAGGGGCTTTTTTAAGCCGAACCTTGTGATGAACCTGCTTTGGATTATGGTTCGTGACAAAACATCAGTGTGTGATATCCTGCCAAATAAAATAAAAAATTGAACCATCAGGGAACAATCTGTGATAAGCCACTTGGTGTTCTATGGCTAAGTTGGCATCCTACTGTCTATACAATACGACTGGTAGTGAGCCTCTTTCATTCTGACCAGAAGTTACAACTGGTGTTTACTGCGGATACCCAGATAGATTCTGCGATTGCGTTTGGTTGCCTTTTATTTTTCTAATCGAAATCAGCTAAGTCTTCAGTTAGACCTAAATTCGTCCGATGAAAAGCGATATAATTCCATCGCTCAATGACAGACCCCATGAAATCGTACAATTATCCTAATAATCACTCCAACTATAATATTTGCGTTCTAATCCACTTCCTTCATAGCTTAGGTTATTCCCAAGATGACTTCAGTACAATGGCATAGTTCTTTGTGTTTCCCCGGAAACAGCATTTATGCACAAGTTAACCAGTCATTAGCAAATCAAGTCTGCCACAAAAATCCACCCAGAGTAGGATCATCATTTATCCATGAGTCTTAGAAACACTTGTTCGTACATGCTGCGGTAAGCACTAATTATGGGATGACTGACGCCGAAGAATAGGTCGGGCTTAATGACTTTTATTGCGACGTTAAGCAAAGCTCAGATTTCAAGAAGAATAAGGAGTTGTTTTTAGCTTTGTGATTGAAATCATTGTACACCCAGTTTAAGCAGGTTCAACACATTTAAAAAAGTCAGTAATCGTGCACATGTTACCTTGTACCCATCAACCCCTAAGTTAAGCACTGCCAATCAGCTCCCGTAGTCTTCGGCTTATTCAAGTAATTTGGAGACCATCATGCACATGACATCTATTTAAGAGGTAAGATTGCTCCTCGGGGACCAATTTCATCAGTTCACGGAGAAGGAATGGTGTTTCCCCGACAAGGAATTTGTTAGAATTGTTGCAACGGTTGTGTACTTTGAATCTCCTGAGAGAAGTAGCACACATGCTGATCGCTGTATTTTCACAATAAGACCGCCTGATCTTCTAAATCAGGTGAAAGATTCAAAGTTTCAGGCTTCTTGTCGCCCAAATCTGTGCAAGCCTATAGTAAGGTCCGGCAGAACGAGGTCTTTCCACAATATTGGTCCCCTCATATAGGCGTGAGATCATACGGATAAAAAATGGCAATTGCAATAGGATGCAGCTCGGAAATACTTTCTTTGCTTAAAATGGAGTTCAGACTCCTGTTTCAAAAGTTTCCACCGTAAATTTTCCATGGAATCGAAGGATGCACTAGAAGAAAAATGGTTTACTTCGTCCATTGAGAAAGGCATAATTACGCCAACCTTGTAGGGTAGAATTTAATGTCAGAATTCAGACGGTTTCTCAGCACCAATAGAAAATTCCTAATATATTCGAAAAATCGGAAGACCAATTTCAGTAAAGAAATATACTGTCGTATTTCGAAATGATCGTGTCACTGCTGCCCATCAAGTGCGCAGGGGGCGTATCTTTCCCGAAACCTTAGTAAAAACTTGACGCACAGATAACCTACAGTTACGCCTTTGCCATTATCATCATCTGAAAGCCCGTCTTCGAGAGCGACATAAAACAAGTTGATAGTGAAAACATGACATAAATAAGCCAAGGCAAATTATATATATGATTCTTCTAGTTAGAAAAACCATACCATAGTCAAAATCCTGCTTGTTACGGTCCATTTTGAGTCATATTAGAAGGACCAGTGGATTCATCATGCGATTTTTGAGATTTAAGATGGCCGGAGTGCAAACCTTTAAACTTGAAGATTTTTCGTAACACTACCGATGGAATGAAAGTAGACATGAAGCTAGTTTGGCAAAAATGCGTTCTGTCTAGAAATCAGGTTGGTCAAAGCATCAGTGTTATCTACGAATGGTAATGGACATAAAGTAACCAGTAGATGAAATATTGCGCTTGTCATTTCATTTCCCTATAATTTAACTTTTATGAACGTTATTAATAATTAACCACAATAAACAGGTAAACCGAAGAGAGACGACCTGACCTTTTCTTTTAATTTTGCAATCTTTGTATCCTTCATCTTCGCATCAGTTTCTAGAGTCTTCTTATACTGAGCTAGTTCAAGTTCTAATTCTTTTCTTTTGGATACCGCCATCTCCTCTACATCCTAAAAAGGTGGTAAGGAGACAAACTCAGAGTGAAATTTATTTGCGACATGTGATGAATTCTTCTGCCTTTTCGTTAATTTAGGAAGCAAACAAGTTAGAAAGCCTTCTCTTCATCCAATATAGAATATCCAAAAATAAAAAGAGGCAAGCTGAAAGTTACTTGTTATAGTTTAGATGATAGATCACTTTAAAATTCGCAACAACTCTTTTGATAACAACTAGATTTGCACATCCACACTACCGCTGGCATTGGATGATAAGAATTTTAAAACATCCGTATTTCCTATTCTGCAAATATGCACGTACCGAACAATCTTATTTTTACGTCGGAACAGTGCACAAAATCAAGGATTACGTCAATCCCAAATTAGTGCATAGAATCGGACAACAATCACAACCAGCCTAGTTCTGTGTAACCATCATGTGTAACCCTTCAAAAAATTCCAGAATTGCTGATTCACATCACTTGTTATTGGCGATTACACTAGCCCATAAATTGATAGTAACTGGGAATGTGGATGAATACTAGCTTAATCCCTCCTTTATTTTATTCTGCAAATGAATGTCCTGCATAAAGGTCAGTTGGTACGATGTTTAAGATATCGCAGTATGGTTTCTTCATAGAAGATTACTTATAAGGTTGCTCAGAACACTTCGATGTCCTGAATGGTTAGCAACAAAATAACCTGCAGCTGAGTGTATTTAAGAAGTTGCGTACAATTTGGAGTTACGTGAAACAGAAACTTAGGGCACGGTGAGTTACAAAAATGAAATTGTCCGTGGATTGCCGGACAGTTTTCGGAAACCTTATGGGTCATGTAGAAAATCCTAAATCCTAAATTGTTCATCAAAGTTTCGGCGTCTTTTTTCTGATATTCCGTGAGAATACTCTATACTGGTAAGATTTAATGCGTCGTTTATTTCTGCAAAGGTAATGTTATATCTGGGGTATGATACACTACCTTTCCCTTACAACGTAGGAGAACTAGGTGAGGAAGGAAAAATGATATAAGGCTAGACAGTTTTTCATTATTCAGAGCGCTAGTGGATAGAGGGGTACTCATTAATTAATTTTCTTACAAACTACTATCAACGGAAAAATTAAGAGCATTTTAGGGCCCGCATACGCGGAAAAATTGTTGACAAATGCTGATAACGTCATTGAGCGAAACACCAAAAGTAGTTGCTGTTCAACATAGTCACTGGACAATTTCCACAACATACATTTTGCATACATTCCAACTTTTTTTCCATTTCTTCTTGAAGCTGTCGCTTCAAACCATCCCCGAGTTCGGTCACAACCAATCGACTTGCAGGTCCGATTGCCATGTGTAACCGACCGCAAGAATTCCTTCGTAAGTTTGATAATGACTGGTGCAACAAACGTAGTTCGTTATGCAAAGTCTGTAGTGCTGTTTTTCGTTCGTTCCAGTGGCTCTAGGTGTTGAGAAACGAAACCTATTGTTTATTAACGAGATGTATGTTGGAACTAGTTACTGGAAGCTCATTCAAGTAACATGGATACTCGGTATTACCAAGACATAAGGTTTAAAAATGTAACAGTATCCCATCGGGTCGGTTTTCTAAAAACATGCGCTGTTATTTTTATTGACATCACGAAGTATACTTCAGCAGTGTTGTCACTACAGAGACTTGTCTCTAGCCACACACATGTGAACGCAAAGTCGTGAAACCGTTTATCAAATACTCACTGCTGTAGATAATGCGATTTGTGTTAAAAACCGAGTAATTCTGATAGCCCTAGAAGATGCTAAATGCATCGCACAGCCGACGGCCTCTGGAAGCGGATATCTGTTTTGTTAGCTAAACTGCAAAAATGTCAGCAATCATTTTTCTTACCCCTGATGCTCTTAGGGATGACTTTTTGCCTTGACTAGACACTAAATTTTAACGCAGAAATGCCGAACTGAAACGTTTTGATTTTGTGGCATAACTCTAGGTGAATATTTCAGAATATTGCAGAATCTTACTGTAAAGAAATTGTTTTTAAAGTCGAGCTATCCGAATCGTTCGTCTGCCGGGTTGCATCAATTTGCACAAAGGACATTTTGACGGACACGATACTTTTTCCAAGTGACGAGGTAAAGCAATTATAAATACTAATATGGGTAATCATTCAGGGGGCAATAGCGGTGTGTTGAAAATGGAACGACTATTGCTTTACTCGCTCCAGCTGTCCCGTCGAAGTAATGGTGCCTGGTACTATCACCTAACTTAGTTCTACGGCAGCGAAGCATCATTGCTGAACACAGTTGTCGCGCTACCAAGGATGGTGATGACCCAAGTTTTTTCTCTACACAACTTTTGCTATTCACACTCGAATTCCATGATAAAGAGACGTACAGTCAGTTTGTGGACTGAAGTCAACCGATTTCACGTGTGCCCAAATGGTTTGCTCTAGCCAATGTTACCAAAAAGGATGCAGAAGCCTCTGAAGTGTCTATGTTTACATCTCTTTACATTTATTTTTGATCTGAAATTTAGATGCACAAGGAACCAACCCTCGATACGAGGTCAACGTGGCAGTAAGAAAAATGAGCCACCTGATAACCAAGCGGTATGACCCGGATCATGGCACACAGATCGATCGCTTCTTGCAGACTGATCACTTGTTATAAACTTATACTGGATATTCCAAACCTCTTTACCAAAATCATTTGGAAACCAATAGATCAATTGACAAACAGCTGCGAAAAACATCAAGTTAATCATGTTCTTAAGTCTTTGCCCTTAAACCCTTCTATCACTGGTTTGGTTTCAGATGGATTAACAAAGAAAGGAACAGAGAACGCTTGCAAACACGTTAGAACACCTGCACTCGTGTATACTGGAATTTGTCTAACCATTTCTTGAGTTTCAGCTACACTCAGGCCATATATACGATCTAGTGCGATTCATTGACTGTTGTCGGGTGCTAGCGAGTTCACGACGACAGTCTACCATAAAGTCGACTCACAACAGCGCCGCTGAGAAGTGAATGTATTCGAAGTTCCAGTTGACGGCGCAAGGTCTCGTGTGAGAGGTTATTCATCCGCATATCCTCGGCTGCTTTCGTTAGCTTTTCTTCGAGAAGTATAATCTTGGTTTCTGACTCCTGAATCTTCTGAGCTCCGACTGAGAGGGTTGCCTCAGCTAGTTCCTCTGAAAGCGACAGACAAACGTGTGGCGGTATCTATGTTATCAACGAGTGTTTTTTGTTACGATTAGTGTGATAAGATGGGTTTTGGTGTTACCGCATTCGCCGAGGCTGACAAAGAAAGTATAGTGTTCTGTTATTGTCCTCGAAAACGTACCCTGTGTGAGTGCATTACATGTGTACTGGAAGACTACACAAAATAGGTCTTGCGCAACTCAGAAAACCTGAATTGTATAACTCGAAATTTTGCCCTGTACAAAAGCGTGGTGCCCATAACCAACTATCTTTTCCTCTTCCTTGGGCTAAAACTGATTTGGCGAGAAACAAAAAAGGAGATACAAAATATCATAGAGATTCTACTGTTTGGTAAATCGGTGGTGCAAAAATGCGTATGCTAACTCTTTTGATGGTCTTGATGAAAATTAATACTTTGCAATCGAGAGGATTGTCACCCCTTTGCTATAGAATGTTTTAGTAGGTATATACAGAATTGAATCCAGTGCATCAGATCTTTTTAACAGATCATTGATCGGTGCTTTATTATAGCAAAGTCCAGTAGGGAAAAAGTGCTAACGTCGATTAATTTGTATGGCAACAGTTGAGTAGATTCCATAAAAACGATCAAGAGAATCGAATTCTTACTGTGGACGTCTACGTTTGAAAGTAACAATGAGGGAATTATTGGTGTTCATTGGTGAGTGGTTCAAAAACTTTCAAGAATCTGTAATTACCTCATTCTCTTTTAAAAATTCCTTATTTTCTTGTGCAACACATCTGTTCAATTTTTATTCCTTATCGCAACAAATCGAAAGGAACAACAGTCAGACAAAACTAATGTCGTCGAAAGATGATATCAGATTCCCGGTTCTGTGCAGGAGTCTAATGTATGTATATGAGAGGAAGGTTGATAGTTAGCGGCAGACGCCCTGCTGAAGTGGGCATCATGAAAAATAACCGCACACAGGGAGGAAATTTTATATTCGTGCAAGATATGACTTTGATTCTACAAAAGATTTCAAAAGCTCATCAGATACCAGGCCAGTTTAAATTTCAATCTAATGCAGCTTTTAAGTGTTTTGTAAAACTGGTGGAGGAGACGGGTATTTCCACTCGTTCATAATGCAGGCTGATGTTATCTTACTGATTCCTTTGAGTTAGGTAGCAGCTTGATTGACAGAGGTAGACTTTGATTCAGGGACCAAACAAGACATTAAGTAATAGCGCTGACTAGGACTCAGTTCACTGCTCTCCTGCTTTGTATTTCATGCTTATATGCTGCCATCTGCCGTGACTGGGATCTGATGCATAGTTTGCTTTCCTTTATGTTGTCCGCTTTACCCAAACGGACCTCCATCAGTAGAGCTAGTTTTTGACTCATTCAGTTATATTGACCTCAGCTTACACACTGTATGACAAGATGTTGAAAAGTCCGCGGCGCGCCAGATCCGTGGTAAATGCAACACCTCTGGACAACTGGGAAGCGGTCCTCAATGTTTACCGAATGCCCACTTGATCTTATAAACCATCAGCAGGACTCATCGTGTGACTAGTTCAGGCGATTCGAGGACGCTTCCCCGTTTCAGTTGTTGACATCATGACATTCGGACACGGGTAGCTGACGGGCGACATTCTTTGCTTATACCTAGGCTGGAAGTAGCACCACTATACTCCACTGGTGCAGTTGATTTTAGGTGATTCGGCGTTAACTGGCTGCTTAAGTGAAGCACCTCAGCTAGACAGCCATCTTCATTGCAAATTGTTTTCCGCTTAAACAGAATTAGAAATCAAAGTGAAAACAACTTCCGAGAACTTTTGAACGAATGATTTTTCTCCGGTATATTTACCCGTTCTCTAAATTATTTTCGCTCCAATTGGGTAAGTAGTCCATAACTAAGAAATTACATTGTCTCTTCATGTTACGTCTGCTGCTCGCTGAATCCGAATTAACTATCATGTATCAAAGGCAAAGCAGACCATCGCAAAGATCGGGAAGACGTCAGCTAGGAGAATGACAATATTTATTATTATCATTATTACTATTATTATTATTATTCGAGTGGGTTATTTACACCGTAAAAACAAGGTAGAAATTTCACAGCGTTCCACAACCAAGTCAACAAGTCAGCCTTCCTATAGTTATTTTTATAACCTCAAATTAAGTAAGGGATTTGAAAACCTTAGGCATAACATCTCGTGCAATAGTTTACCGCGATAAAAAACTCGGTTAATGTTGTGTTTCTCCAAGTAGATACCAGAAACGAAGGTCAAACTTCGACAACTGCTTGTACTATAGCTGACGTTAACATTTTGAGAACAAAGTTTGTCTAAGCATTACGGTGTCCTAACATATTGTGCACAATAATACGTTTCTCTTCTTCTTGTGGGGAAACTCAGGTCAAATGAAAGGAATGCAGTATTACATGATTATACGTCCTCATTAAAATAATTCGACTCAAAAGGGGACACCGTAAACTGGAAATGCCGGATTTTTGCAGGTTTTCTTATTTCAAGCAATCACTTTCCCATGAGAATCCACAATTTTCCCTAATGAAATACGGTCTGATAAAAGATAGACCGTGAATACGACTGCCACATCCCAAAAAATAAAACAATGGTTCTAGAGGACGTAGGCCGTAATGCAAATTCAACACCGATATGTCTTGTAAACAAGTTACAATAACTTATTCTTGTGAATCTAGGTGATGTGCAGCATCGACGTCAACGGCAGGAAGAGATTACTACCAGATAAATGCTGTGCCTAAAAATGGACACGAATGAGTTTAACTGTTTCGTTGCCAATCGCATGGCTTTGTCCTTGTTTGTCATTTACTTATCACAGTAGGTGTAATTTATTGTTTTTAAAAGATGTTTATAATGATTTTGGATAGTCGGTGGGAATACGTCACTTTTCAGGTTATAAATCAACTTTTGTCGCATCGTTGGCTTGCAAACACGGGGCCGGAGTCTATCTAAAACTTGGCTTTTGAAGAGGTGTGCAAAGCTTGTGTGACATAGCACAGTAATGAGGATGTAATATTGCAAAATTTACAACCTACAGTGAAAGTGTACACTAGAGAAGCGATTATTTTCATGACAATTTTTGTGGATAATTGTAAGATATTGTGAGTAATTTTTGCAAGTTGGTGCCATTAGATAATTATGCCATTGCTGTCACTCAGGTGCATGTGAAGTCGGTCCAGCAGTACAATAACAATATGCACAGCGCACAAGAAACTTGAATAAAAGCTATCCAACGCTTTGAGAAGTGTACTCAGCAACGTCCAAAATGAAATATGTTCAGGTGGATACAAGAAGACAAGCCGATAAACAAAACGCCGAATAATGTTCAATAAAGCACATGCGAGTTTCAAAAAGTTTTGCAAACTTCGACAACTTAGTATACTAATGATGGTCAAAAACTACTCCTTAAAACGCGTCCAACAGCATCCAATACACTACAAATTGATGATAATGTCTTCATAGGAAAATCACATTGTTTTTTAGCTGGTAGCAATTTTTTTCATTCGTCCCATATTACTGCTCCAAAGGGAGAACTTGTTGACTTGTTTGTACGTATCTTCCGAAAACTCTTGCGCTAAGTTAAATTCCTACAGCACCTAGGCATGCTGATTACCAAAGAAATTCCCAAAACGTAAAAAACTAGGTGTTACACTAAAAAGAAAGCATATTTTAGCAAGACTAATCACGGCGATTTAGATGATTTGCATCGAGCTGAGCGCACTTGTACCTGGAAAAGGGGCATGAAGAAATGACATTTAGTACTAGTGCTATGACGCATTAAAAGTCACCAATTTGCTCTACGTAGCAGGTTAAAGTGAGCCACATTCAACCCGGTACAGGTACCTCATATTTTCGCGTAAACAAAAACCTAAATGGTGTCAGAACCAGCGGATAATTTTAATTCTAAAGGCTACTTGGACATAGCATGGTTGAACTCACCAAGCGCGATCACCTGCTGCCTGTTACTCGACTCACACAAACGTTACACTTCGTTGACTACTGTTTGAACTTAGGTCTTCGTCAACTTAGTCCAAGGGAAAACCTATTATTTGAAGGTGGCTACGCTGTTCACTTTGTAAAACTTATATAGGCTCGGGGAGATTGGGTTTTCTGGAAGGAAAATTTTAGTAACGGAAAACTAGTGGGAAACTGATGATCACTGTACCTAAAAAGCACTGCGCACAACTTGGATTGAACTTAAAACGGTTTAAAATCACTCTACCGAAGACAGTATTTTAGTGTAAACCGCGATCGCCTAAAAAAGTTAGTGTGCTTTCTCAAGTCATACACAGGATATAGGCGTACATCTGAAGCTAGCTTGCGTATAGCACTTCATTTTGCAACACTTACTTTTCAACGTACACAGTTGTTCTTCAGCAGAGTGAAGTTTCCTTTTAAAATCATTTCGCTCCTTTTGTAGCATCTTCTCTCTGGCTTCGCTTTGGAGCTGTTTGAAGAGTTGATAGAGTAATTCTGATTCTAAGAATATATAATTATTAGTTTTTTTGATAAACCAATCTGAAATACTTTCACTGTATAAACCTTGTAAATGTTAAATTACGGCTGGGAAGACACTGGATTTTGACTTAGAAAGTAACACGTCACTAAAACTCCTTGCATAAGTCATACACAGTTAATTAGGTTAGCTTTCGACACTTCATTATATAAATGTTTAGTGTCTAATAATTTCGAGTACAGTCGAGAAGCTTCTTAGTTTTGGTTTCACCGGAACCCAAATTCTTCATTTTTTTCGGTGGCCTGAAATATCGCATACCTCCCGGGTATGTATATGTCAAGAATTTACTGCGTAATAAAGGAAGAGTCGTTCTCTACGCTGAGAGATTCTCAATGATCAAAACGTCTTACGCAATCCGGAGAAGCCTCTAATAACTTCATACGAAGGCATCAGCCTATTCCCCAGGACGTAAGTATGTCCTTAGTTTCGAATTCGACAATATTCATTGAGTAGTGTCACGCAATTAAAGACAAGATAACTGTAAGAACTGAATGACATGCGTGTAGAATGAAGCGTTTTATGCGGACAGAATTGTTTGTACGAACATTATTACAAATAGCAAAATACTCTCATTTAAAAACCATTATGGTTTTGCGGGAGACTCACCTAGAGCCCAGCTGAACCTTTCGTTTGAGTCTCCCGCAATACCAAACTGGTTTGCTAAGTTCGTGCAACTTGGGTTAGATTACAACAGAAGGTTGATGAGAACTCCGGGACTGCGTCTACCTGATGAACTCCAAGAAGAGCAAAATCGGTCATGGGCTGTCGAAGAGTTTTCAGCAACCTTATGAGTAGTGCATTATTACAAATAAATTTTTCCTTATTATTATATTGTTATTATTATTCGTTATTTCTTATTATCGCCTTATCCAGCTGAAATGTTTTGCGTCAAATTTTAGAAGACAAATTTCGGCTGCCAAACTAAGAGGACCACTTCTACAACTACCCACAGCCGGAAGTACTGACACCAAGATTCAGGACCAAATGTATTGCTTTTATTTTCTTCAGCAATTTTTATCCGACCAAAAGCACCAGTGCTTCCAGATACTGAGAACTAATTTTCGATGGTTGAAAATTTCCCAATCGCGAGGAAAAATTTTGATTCATTTGAATTTATGGGTAAAAGCAGGTTATCGGTATATTTCACTCCATTGGGATACATAACAATAATAATAATAATACAAAATAATAAAAATTAGTTGGAGTGTCGTCGTTTGTTGTTAAAATCAAGAAACTGTTAAGCTGGCACAGGTTACTCGGAAGTTGTGATGAAACAGTCTGTCAAATATTTATGGTGAGTTGAACCTCAATGCTAGTAGTTATTCGCAACAAGGATTAAATTATTCTTCGCTTAGTTTGTAAGCGTTGGTTTTAGCACGTTTGCATATGTCACTATGATCATCGTTAGTATCACGTTCGTCATCATCCAGTGACGACAGCATCAGTATTATACAGTACTATAACCAAACAAAAGCAGCCAAGCGCCAATCTACTACAGGTATCCGAAGTGTCCACGCACAAACACTTGACCAAAAAATTTTCCAACTCAATGTTTTGCACATTCTGACGTGTAAAAATCTACCGCTGTTCTATAGCACCCACGTCGTGCCGCTTCACGCGAAGGAAAAACAAATACAGGTACCTTTACGTTGTCCAAACCTCGGGACTTGGATTTCGCCTCGGACTCGGACCTTTGGCCTAGTAAGGTTGCTCTCCAACAACTAAGCTATCTCGAGTACATGCTTCAAAAAGTATTATGAATCTGAATACTGGTGAATAGTATGAACTCTTCCCAACTTTTTAAATATCCTCAGGGATAATCCGAACACTGGCAAACCGAAACCGCTTGGTAGTGGGATAAACACTGAGGAATGTGAATCTAAATTGCTGCATCCACCTGATGAGTTTCAACTGGCGCAAAACTCGTGAAATGATCTTCCGGAATCGACCAATTACGCTTCATACTTGGAATTCAAATTTGACTTCAAATAATCTACAGTCATCTATTGTTTACCTATTGTGCTCTACACATACAGCAAAATATCATAGTTTGTATGGTTAGAGCCCCCGATAAACCCACCTCTCGCCTTTTAGAACTATCAGTGCGCTCTTCCAATACCCTCTTCTCTTCAGTCAACGTCAGTAATGCATTAGAAGTCTCCTGAAGTTGTTTTCGGTATTTTTCTTCCAACCGGGCACCATTTTCTTTCTCCTGTCAAATAAAACCATAAACTTGCAGTGCTTATCAAGCATAAGTTAAAAACTCCCATCGAAGTTGATTAAACGCGCTCACAAAACACTCGAGAACGGGGAACGTCTTATCTGACAGACTGCTTCAGCTGCTCGGAAGCTGGAGGTTACTTTACTATTTTACGGTGAAAGATACACGTAGATTTCGCTTGTTTAAAATTTTATAGGAATTATGAATTGTGCCCAAAAGCCTCTGATGTAAGTTGAAACTCATTTTTAAATCTTTTTCATGGTTTTGAATTTCAGGAACACTTTACAGCATGACGGACTAGCCCGTTCCACCCGCCATCGTTCGGGTGTCTCACTGTCAGTCGCAGTTGAGAAAACAAAATGTTCGGGCTACACATACACTGTTTTCTCTGAGTAGACCAGTAACTGAGCCATGTATTCCTTTTGTATTACAACAATCTCGCAACAGCACACCTCGTCCAAGGTGGGGAATCTAGATTGATACCCATTAGGATGCAAAATTTCGTAGCATCGTCGACCGATGTTCATCATGCAAATTGTCAGGACGTAAGAATGGATTCTGTTGATGAAGAAATCAGGAGTAAGATTTATGGCATGGGCGAAAAGGCACATAGATAATCAGCGAATGTCAGTTAACCCACACCTGGATAACACACGCTGTAGCATGGACCCGACAGACGATCGGCCAGGATGCCATCGTTCCCATTTAGCAACGCCAAGCGTCTCCTAGCCAACAAATCGTCAGCACAGAATTAGGCACTGGTGTTGTTTGATATCATAATTGCCTTTTAGGTCTGCCGTATCAGCCGAGTCATGTTTATTTGGTTCAGCCTGTTCTAGCTCCTGGACCAGCGAAAAGACAAGTAAACGTCATGCCTCTTTGCTTATTGCTATGCAACCCAGCCAAGGTCACAGAAATTATCCGACCCCGGTGAAATATTTCAACAATTCCTCCACCAAATCTATACGGCGATGATAGTGGTGCAGGTTGCAGTCCGGAATCTGTTTTAAGGGCGGCTGAGAAAAACTTTGGGTATTACTGATGCGTCTGCTAACTAGTAAACGAGTTCTTCTTGACGGTGAAGTGGATCTTCAACTTTTGTTCCTAAGGAGGGTTCCCCGTAGCCAAGCAAATCTTTGTCTAGCTAAGAAAATACTACATTGAGACATCATCCCGTAAGCTGCTGGTCCTAGAACAACTTGTTGATGTTTTTTGGCATCAGTGCGCTTGCAAATAAACAGCAGCTACCGGTGTGAGAAACGTCCATTTACTAGTGATGTGGCTGGTCTATTCTCACTTTCTGATTTAAGCTGTGTTCAGTTTGGTTCAGTGTTGCAGCTATAGACCGTATACCAATGGTAGGTTGGTTCCAGTTACTTCAATTTCGGCCACTAAAAATGGAAGAGTGGGAAGATATTGCCAGGCGCTGAATGCAAGCGTATAATCATTTCGTTTGTACGTGATCAGCCTACTTAGTTGGAGGAGCATGAAACTGTGGGTTTACGCACTGAGGGAGACAGCTCAGATACAGGAGCGCCACTGACTACTTGACTGATGTATGTCCGCTACTTTCATAAACCATTGATGAGTTGAGCTCCGGAGTTCCCATCCAAGACGGTGATAGTTGTCAAACCAACCGAGTTTTCTGGTTGGTGCTTTCATAATTTGTTGCCTGGTACTGTTGGCTGGTACTCGGTTGCTTACACTCAGCTCAGATATTAGTAGAAAGATCTCCGTGTGGTAGACGGTCCCCCGGCAAGCAAAGTGCCTGTCCTTACCTTCGTACCGCATGCATTGTGAGTAGCTCATCTGTCTCAGGAGTGTTGCTTCTTACTAAGACCATTTGGTGTACCTCAGGAGGCCTATTCCGACGTCACCACAAGACTCGACTAATAGTTCAGAGATATCAGTGGTCAAACATTGAAAGATTTCTTACGTCCTCTCCTGGTAAGTGCCATGTTTCTTAACCATGAAGCAGGGTGGATCCCACCGCTGCACTGCATACTCTGCTCTTGACATACAAACTGGCGTTATATCCGTGCAATAGGTGCCATTCTGTCATTCTTCAAGTTCTTTATTATCCGGCTTTTGAGGGATCCATGTGCACCACGTTGGACGTTAGTTGTTGGTGGTTTTTTTGGCAGCGACAAGATCTGCTGATCTTGACGATATCTAGCGTTCATTTTGGTCGAGTTAGATGGCCTGAATAGACACGTAAAAACTGAGAGCCTAACTTCGTTCACTCACTTCCGTCAATCCTCCAACCGCAATTTGCCATTGTGTTTCCACTAGCTTTCCAACCAGGTCAGCTCTATATGGTTGAATAGCAGTACTTCGTCGAACATGATTAAAGGAATTTCCATGCCTCGGTATGCGTACTCCTAAAGACAAGTGAACTGTCAACCAAGCCTGCACAACCGCATGATCAAACTCAAGTTGCACACCCGAGAAAGATTAAAAAAAATCTAATCAAGTCTCAATCGGTAGCTGACAGCCCCACGATCACATTGAGTTCATGACTGATTAGCGGTTGTTGACCGGATAGTAACCGGTTGTGAGCGCCTGTGGTAGAGATTTGTACTGTTCAGCACACAAATGAAAAAACGCTCCCCATTATTCGTATGCTAAGCATCTATTCCAAACCAACCGAGAGATATCGATGAAACCCGTATTTTTCTCAGCTTCGGTACCACACTCTCTCAGGGCGTAAGATGGCACGACCAATTAACAGCGTTTAGCGCGTCAGCTTGCATTGATCTTAACTGAAACAAACAATCGGCAACACAAAGGCAGCCATTTAATGGAATCTAGTCTAACGAAGTTCTTTTAGCCCCGTGGTTGAGTGCTACTCCCATACCATACATACCACTATCCATTGTGTCAGGATCACCAGATGCCCGAAGAGTGAAGTGTGGAACATCTGAACTCAACTTAAGCCTCCTGAGAAGCAGGCCGAAGTAAGGTTCTGTATGCATGGTTTCAGTTGGGATGTCTGTTGCCTAATTCGACAGAGAGTAGGGACTTTGGAAGGTGATCAGAAAGCTGGATCAGATCTTCTAATTTGGATAAAAAACTGGTTTGGTTTATTTTGATGGGCGATAGTTGAGGCGTGAAACAATTATTAAGAGACTGGTGGGTGGACTGACCTTATTGTGTCGTTTGTTGAGTGAGAAGAGTGAATAAGAGTCTGTGAAGTAAGAGCCGCAAAGGCAAATGACACATTTCGGTTGCCCATTCATAACGTTTGCTTCCTAATGCGGTGAGCAGCACCAGCCTCTTTGGTTTTATATGTTACAGGCGCATTGAATAACGCCTTGACGATCACGGTCATTCGCTGAATGAGACGTATGTATGGATTTTCGGGCCCAACTTTCCTAACCCGTCCCTTCCCCCAGGAGGCTAGTTTCGCTGGTCTCCTGTCGGATACACCCTATAAGCTTTACACCCACATCGCAGGGAACAGCACAACGTTAACTCCATACCGCCTTGCTTTACGGTTATTCTTAATACTGGGGCTTATTGCTCCGTGTCTGGCTGTTTTTCTCGTACTTCTGGCATGGAGAGGAATTCTAATCATTGTAGCCCGCAAGGTTCGTCGTGGTACTCAACCCTAACCACCACGTCATGGTGCCAGCTTTTCGTCGCGTCCAAATAGGATTGGTGATATGCTTATGACTGCCCTGCTCAATAACTGTCAGCTTCAGACCAACAAGTTATCTGGTTTTCCTCTTTTTGAATCCAAAAACGTATTTGAATTTCCTTAATTGTCATTCCCTTGTTGAGCAAAATAGCGGCAGTTTTTATTGAAACGCATGCCTGCTGTATACTTTTATTTCTCTGTTCCAGTGAGAATAATAAAAGGCTTAGTAAGACAGGGTGGAAGGCTTTTAATGGGAACTTTTACCTTGTGCTAACTGCTACTCCATTTGGGCCGATCCACAGTTCACCGGAACTCGATTACGAGTAACCATATGAGGCGGAACCAGTGAAAATATCTTGAAAGACCAACTAATCATTTGAAGCAACAAGACCATCTTTGGGAACCAACCTGTCCAAACACTGACGATGTCGACTGATGGTCAACAAGCAAACAGCTCGTAAAAAAAGACACCTGTGATAAAATTTTAGTCAATAGGAAAGTCTAAGGAAATTTGCTCGGGCTTCTGAACCAACACCATTACACCTGCGTGCGTACAATACATTATCATCCAGACTGTTTCACTTGAGAGTTTATGCACCTCAAAACGTTTGCAAAAGACGAAATAATTTTGTTCCTTTTCCTATCTTGTTTATTTAATGCGGATTATCTGTGTGGTAATTTTTTAAGGTTTCAAAGCACAAGCCCAACATCATCAATTTCAAACCTGTTGTCCACGAGGCAAATGTTTAGTAAAAAGATCAGTGAGTGGTGTTGTCAAATGAATCGTGTGTTCAAAATACTCTCAAACAAGCCCAACTCGGTTCGCAGCGATGTGTTTAACCATGCAACGTACAGAGGTTATTGTTCAACAAAAGTACGAGCACCTAAAGATTACTCACTTCATTGAGCAGAACCTTCAGATTTGTTATTTCAAGATTGGATGTATTTTGGACCCTTTCAACTGTTACCTTCATGTCTTCCAGGATTCTTTCGTGATTACGTCTTTCAGCCTCCAACAGCGCTTGCCACCTTTGGTTTGCTGCAAACTCGACGGACTTTATAAACTCCTGCATATTCTTTTCGTCAGTTTCCTCGCGTTTCTTGACCAAGATTTTTAATTTATCATTGGTTAGTGTTAGGTCCTCTCTGAGTAGCACGATAAGTGCTTCCTTTTTTGCAACTTCGTTTTGTGACTGATTCAGTTCATCTGACAAACTCTTGACGAGCCTCTCATGGTTCGAAACCAATTCCTTTTTATCCGCTTCAGAAAACATAAAAGATGGTTGGAAGTTTGAAAATCACTAAGAATAGGAAGACGATGAAAAAATATTAATAAAACAGGGTTTGTTGAAGGTGCAAAGAAAACATGAATTCAGACAGGTTTGGCAGACAGTTACGTTCTTGACACAAAAGCCTCCTCAGGCCAAATGATCAAGCTAACACGTTCACCAAGGCACAGAATCAGTCGCTGAGACTTCTTACAACTAGTCGATTTAATCGTTGCCGAATGTCAGTTAAAAGTTATTGCGTCTTGGTTAGTTTGTATGACTAACACGCAGATTAGTTGGGGCTTTCCTTTTCCGGTTTCTGATGGAATGTTCCTCTTGTGTATCGTTGGTTTTGTTTGTGTTATTATGTTTGCGTCGTTCTGTGTATGTTAAGAGGTCCAAGGACAGCTTGACTGGGGCCGGAGGATTGAGTGGATTTTGCTCTGCTTGGGTTGTGTACTTCAGTCCCAGGGCATTTAGCTAAAAATCGCACGCCGCCGAATGTTGGCACAACAAGTATCGTTTTAAATAAACTTTACTTGTGCTGGCATGACACTGTTTTCTCTAATCAGGGGGACCAACTTCAACTTGGCTTACAGCAACCCGACATGTCTATGTACCACGATGTTTAAGGGGCGGCGGACCTAACAGCGTTCACCAAGCCTTAAATGGGGCAAGCAAACGCACAAGAGACTATTTAGGAGGAAATGAAATCCAACCAACTCAACCTTCCAGGGATCCTGTCAACCGTCGAAGTATTCTTGTCCAATATGTACGTGGTAGTAACGAAACCAGTTGCTTCATAACCGGCCAGGCTTAAGGAAAACATTGTACTTGTGTGTAAAATCTTCCCAACTACCCTTCCTGCTCGCTAATGTAACACTATTAAGACCACGTCAAACTACAACTTCGCGTAATACTTCCTGGTTGTGAGGATTGTTCAAAAAATCGTTCCATCTTATCAACCAATTTTGATATACCTTCATGTTTTTCCTCCAGGCTCTTACTGTATTGCTCAATTTCCTCAAGTTGACATTTCAAGTGGTTGTTTTCTTCCACAATATGGTTGACGTCTGGGCATTTGTGTTCGTTAACTTGTGTGGTCGCGATATCCAAAGCAGCCTTGTAGCTAACATTTTCCTCTGCAAGTTTGTCCAGTGAAGTCTGCAGTAGCTTAATCTTTCTTTTGAGAGAATTCTTCATATTTTCTTTCTCACTGTTAGATTCTGCTAACTTCTCTTCATGTAGCTGAATAAGAAAGATTGAGTCTAACTAAATGAAATTTTCCGATGCAAGAAAGAAAGTGATGAGTTGATTTGTTTGACGCTCACCTGTTCTCGCAAGAAGTCTTATGAAAAAGAAAAATTCCACCTGTAGCAGGAAAAATTCGTGGCACATCATATTTTGCGTCTTCCAGTCTCGAAGCTATCTAGTAGAGAGTTTTTGGTTTACGAAACGTTACTCCGCATGAGTAAGCCGAAAACAAGACAGTAATGTTATTTGCATTCGATCCAGATTTCACAATAGATGGAAAATGCAGACAATTCTTCTACCGTACTAAGCAAAATGCCAGTGTGGTCTTCGAAAGTGGTTTAGCTCGATCGTTTGTTTACCCTAGGCTACGATGAGGGTTGTGTTTCTAAATGGAGCCTAATGAAGCAACGCGAAAAACACCGCTTTCTCAGTATACAAGACAACAGAAACTCGCTACATTCTCGGACTTATCGTGATAGTGCTGGTGCATATATATATATGTATATATATATATATATATATATGTCCACCATCACCGCCAAAGCCTAGAAAAGGCTTGCGGAGTTCGTCAATAAACGCCCCTTGGTTAGGTTGTCGGCTTGCTCATTTGCTGTCGTGTCTAACGCAAATTTACTTTTCATGCATTACAATATATTACTGTATACTGTTTTGAGTTCTATTTGACGTATTTTATGTACGAATATTTTACTTCAAATTCACAGATGACCCACTCCAAGACCCTGGTAATTCCGAAATGTTGATCGTGAAACGGTATTAGAAGTAGCTTTCTGTGACCATAGTTGTACAGACCAAGCTGGATAACAACTAGCACTGGCTAGCCTTATGTGCGGGCCCATAACGCGTTTCGTCAGCGCTGACCAGACCATTTTTTATAAGCACTGCGTCTGAATTCTTCAAAGTTTCCCAAGTGACTTGACAACTTCGATCCGTCAGTTGGAAGTGCTGATGAATTGTTCAGCCTGCGGTCTCATTCCCATGGGTTAACACAGAGTACAAAAGGCCAGATCGACTGTACATGCAGACCAGCACAACCTACATGTTATTACCCGTTGTGTACCTGGGGCATTCGGCGGAATTTGCTGTGACAGGCGGATGCAGCCCACCATATTTATATGTGCTGTATCCACATACATGCATGTATTTCTCTTTGACTTAAAAGGATACACGGATGACAGCTGTACCTCAATGATAAACACGTAACTAGTGCCGGTGCGCGTCGTTATGCCATCATGTTTAGGCTGGCTGATGGTTTGCAGAAGGCTTCTGTAGGTTAGCCCTCCATTATTATTCTCTTGAGTCCACATCAGCACCATGAGCTTGCGTGAAGCATTACTTTCAACTCAGCACGAACTGTCCGTGGCTCTCTTACTGTGTGCAGGCGTCCCGCGTCTTGACAATTGTTGACTTAGAAGTTCGAGTTGGATACCAGCCACTCAGTATACACATACATGTGTACCTATATGTGATGAAAGTCAAATAACCAACAGCAAATCTCAGCTGCAGTCCGCATGTGCAACTTCCACAAATCAGCCATTTAAGCAACCTCCCAAATGCTGACGGGGTACCGGTATATTACCCCGACTATTCGCTCCTTAAAAAGTTACTGAAGGTATCCTTATCAGGTTATCCAGGTGCGCATCGTTGACACCGATCAAAAGGCACGGCAGTAAAAATGATTCACAAATATGATTGTGGCACATCGTGAGATGCACTGAAAAGGGCACAATGGTAGTCACTTATGATCTGCTGAACACAAGGATACGTGTATGGCTGATATGAATTGATGAAGGATGAGTTCTCCAAAATACGCATACCAAGGGCTCACGGTTACCAAGTCGTTAAATGTGGAGTAAAAAAATGATTCTTCAAAACCCAAAGATAATACCCGTCCTTCACAACAAACTTGTAAGTTGAAGTGGCAGTTACTTTTCACAAAACGGATCGCCTCCCTTTTAGAAAACCAGTTTAGCCACACCCCCACGGGTATAAACCCCAGTACACACATGAGTAGTAAAAACAAAACAGTTAATTTGCGAAACCCGAGTAGTGACAAAGATTGTGAGAAGTACCGGATGATAACGAAATTTCTTTTGCCTGATGCAAATGTCACTGATTCAATTCCGTAACAAGGACCACCGCTGAATAGATATATCTGAGTACAATCCAAGAGTTTCTACCAGAGTGAATTTGCGTACACTACCTTCTTGGAAGTGGCAGATATATATCAAAGAAATGGGATGACGTCCGCTATGTGTAAACCGATTCATGAGGCTTGACGGTCTATAATAAAGTAAAATAATCATATCTCGATATGCTATCTCGAGCATTTGGCAAGTAAGAATGTTTTGGTAAATCCACTCAACTTATTAATCTCTTATGAGTATTCACGTTTGTTTTCCAGAGACGTCCAGCCCTCTAGAAATTTGGTCCCTGTTCATTGGCACATAGTTTGCCACAGAAGGTGGTACAATGAAGAACAATTAGGACAGGTTAACGTTAATGCTAACTACAACGCTCCAGCTTAAAGGCTTGGGATAAAAAATCGAGCTGGAATTGAATTTTTGTAATGAAAGACCAGTTTCTAAAATCATGTTCTAGTAAAACGAATATGGAATAAAGTGAAGTCGCAAAGTCGGCCGAATGATCCAACTTAACCACATGTGTAACTCTAATCTTATTATTTCACCTTGTTTTCTCAAAGGGATTATTTACCGACAAAAATACTCAAATTTGTACTTTTTCGTGCTGCCCGAAACCCACATTCTCCGAGTGCCGGAATGTCTATACTTCTGGCAACAGTACATCAGAGTACACAGTCAAAATATTTTGTCACAGAAAACTAATATAAACAAACCGCAATTTGAAGTCGATGCTCCTCTGTCATTCGTGCTTTTATATCTTCTGTCCCGCGGATTAACACTGCCAGTTTCTTGTTTGCTCTAGAAATTCTGTCTCGGTGAGCTTCTTCGGACTGCATGTTTTTCTTTTGCTCCTAAAATGTAAGAGATCGAAGTAAAATAGGTGGAACACTGTTGTGAAGTGTTAATCTAGTAAAATCTGACTGCCTTCAGGAATGACATTGAAGGTTTATGAGACTTTCTAAAACTGCTGTCGAAATTTAAGCAACATCAGAGGCAGCTTGTTTAAATATGATACATTCAATGATGCTGGGTAGTTTCAAAGTGGCAAACGGTATGTAATATTTCCGCCATTAAGCTAAGTCTGGAGGGAAACTGTTCTCACCAATTAAGTCCAAGCAAATTTTTCCCAAGGGATTGCTCACTATGCTGTGGCCGATTATTCTCAAAGACACTGGGGAAATTACAGTTACCCCTTGTAAGTCCCCTTCATATGATGCAGCCACAGTTTGGTTGAGCACTTCATGTGTACAATCAAAGCTGCACGGGTTTGGGTGAATGAGGGCATATGGCCGGGTATTTTGATAGCACGTGGCAGAGAGTAGTGAAGCAAAACTAGGAGGAATGCGGATGTCAGATGGCTAGAGTGAAATTGCCTTACTTGTTCACTAACGTTGCACGTCAGTATATCGCACAAAGACATGGGAAATAAACTAGCAACCGCGATCCACTGACTTGCGGTTCTGCACAAACTCATGACCATCCCTGCAGAAATCTCACGTCGTCGGTAAAAGTTGATGATTTTTTGGGGACTCTGTCTCTGCTCACTAGCTAAGTGGATGTAGAGGTTTCTGTTTTACTAGGCAAAATAAAAACGATTAATCGGTTGAGCTCATCCCAGCCTAGAACAGCAGGAAAGTTTACAAAAAATCAGCAGGACGCTTATGAAAACCAGTGTCTTGGTGAGACAGTTTAGTGTATTTTTCACTTTTCTGGCCGGTCTTCAAAGTTTCAGTGGTACGATATGTACACTTGTGTTTGTAAAATTCATCTTCCCCTGGAGTAGAGACCACTGATGAAATGAAGATAAATGCAGCACAGTTACAGAGCAGTTGGAAAAAGTAACCTTCGTAGAGGGGTTATGATGATTCATAAACACTTAGGGGGGGGGGCGAAATGATCATCTGATAAGTGCGGGCAAACGAAACTATATTTATCCATAACATGTAAGATAACTGAACAGTCACATGTACAAGAGCACGCAGTACAGCAGGGAAAAGGTCCAGTTCGTAAGAAACATTGTTTTCACAGTATAAAGACCATTCTCTTGGTGGTTCTTAACGTTAATCTTTATGCAAAGGGATATGTGTACCAACGTTGACAGTCGTATCCTTGTCGTCAACTTCAACCTGACGGTGGCGTCCATCGCCGCCATCACCTGCGTGAATAGCCACTTAAAGAGAAAACGCTTGTTTATCCGCAACAGTCAGGATTAAATTTAACAAAAATGATGGTACCAGGAGTCTCCGTCCTTAATGATGCCGTTAAATCGATATTCCCATTTAATTGCAACCGACTAAACTGCCTATCAGCCTGTTCCAAGCACTCCAGTAACGAACCATCCTTTAGAAGAGGATGTAAAGGGTTGTTATTTCACCAGATAAGATCACGTTTGTCAATACTGCTAGTAGTACTGTACTTTTATCAAATTATTCTTGCGCTCCAGCGTTAGATATATATGTGAACTCGGTGGACGTTTTGTAGGTATCGGAAATGTGCAGAATATTTTTCCCTATTCCATCTGAATCACTGTGACAGCCAGCATTTTCTCACTACCGTGATTATTAGTTATTTTCGCCAAAAATATTTTCAAATCTAGCGATAAAAGTTTTCCTGATGACCTAACACACTTTGCTAGCAGAAATATCAAGCTCCACTCCTTATTTCCCTCAAAAAGTTGAAGATAACTTTTAACATACGTCTGTATCTTATTCAGGGCTTTAATGGCTGTTTGCGAGGGCTGCTTCTGCTCCAGTTTTGGGTGGATGTTGACAAAATGTTTTCTATCAACCGTAAGATAAACGATTAAAAAGTGCGGGAGCTCACTGATCAGTTTCAGCATCCAACATAAGGGACATTCACACTGCCGAATTAGTTGTCAGTCTGTGAAAGAAACCGCTCTTTACTGAGAGCGAATTTAAAGCACTGACCCTTATTTCCAGCAGGGATTGGTTGCCGAAAGGAGAGACTCCGCTCTCAATCTACAGACACTTAAACTGTAGTCTATACGTTGGAGCTGGAACACAATTAACCGTACTGCGGACGTGTTTTATTCATGTTTTGCTTGTCTGCTATCTAGCTTAACAGTGACATGTAGCGTATCGCTGAGCGGTGTAAGCGTTTGGCACCGTCCTTTATTGTGAGGTAGTAGAACAAAAAACAATAAAAAAACAAGTGATTATATCAATGAAAATCAAGACAATCAAAAAGGGGCGAGACAAAAATTAACAAAACTATACACATACTACATACCGGATTTGTGTGGAAGTGATGGTAATAGGATCAGTGCAAGAATGGTTCAAATGACTTAACGCATTTTATCACCCTGAGGCACCATCCTAAATTGTACTTAACTTTACCTATGGAACTATCGAACTATCGTGGCACCGTTTGAGAACACTGTAACAGACAGCCGCCAAAAGACTAGTAGTTATATTAAGCTAGCGTTTAGTAGGAACATCTGTCCAAGGATGGCCAGTATGATGGCTCTGTTGGTTCGTGAGTGGTTGCGCAGAGAGAGGCAGGAATAAGATTCAAGCGGACTTGGGCGCATTTGCAACAGTGGCCTACGCGTCCATGCTCCGGGCACCTCTGCGTTGCTCCCCTCCTCTAGTTTACCATGAACAAATTTCCGAAAGTTAATGAGGTTTCACTGAGAAAAACAGACTTATAGTTAAATTACTATCAACATGTGTCTAAGACAGAAACGGAGCGTAAAGTTCCTATTTTATCTTATTTTTCGACTGATCTCCTCTTATTTTTTGCTCACTTTACTTCATCTAATTACAGTTACAAAAAGATGCTACTTTTTCACTTCCTATTCCGTTGTAGTAAACACAACTAACCACATTTTTTTTTAAAATTTTACTTAAAAGCGACCAAATAAGAAAGCACAGACTATATCTTAGTGATCTTGTGCAACCAAGAATTTCGCATGGGATTTATCAGCTTACAACTTAAAAATGAAAGAGACTAACAAACCAACCCATATCTTGCTGCGTTCAAAACAGGTTGCTTTTTCAACAATATAATCACCCTGTTGCATTTGCTTTGCCGTTGGTTTGTTATAAACGTTGGCAAAATTTCGTGAGCAAAAGTTAGGCGTCAATTCACAATATCAAAGCAGAACTATTTTCCAAAGAATCAACAGGATAGACATATCTTCTAAAAGACAAAATGTAGTAGTTGCATGACAATAATATTAAGAACTGATTCGCGTGGCATTTCGGAAAGATTAAGTGAACTTCACCGGCAGCACACCATTAACTTTTCCTGGTAGATCCCGGTTTTAAACCGTTCTTTTGTGCATCATTTTCTGTCCATCTCATAGCCCTTTGGTGGATTCTCGTGGATTTTCATTTAATCTTGCAGTATGCCCTTCAACCGCTCAATGCTATCTCGAAATATCATACTTTTGTACCCACATACTAACAAGGGATAATACCGTTTATTGGTCGCACCGAAAAGCTATTATCATTGTAGTCGGAAACGGATTTGCCATGCTTTTATCGAGCTTATTGACAACAAGACCTCCAATCTTCTACACGTCAGGTTTTCTAGCCGTCATTTCCTGATCAACGATATAAAATACATCATAATAAAAGCGATGTCTTGGGTATCACGCTTCGGATGTTTTGATTGATTCGTGCTGTGCGTCAGTGAATTAAAAATTTGATTGTCACGAAACAACGTCAAGGGTTTGTGACGTTGGCCTAATTCATCAAAGAATTATCAGGTGGAACTAACTAAAATCTACGTTGATTGTTGTGCACGCTGTGTTTGGGATGTTACCAAAGTCCAGTAGCAGCCGTTTCTTTTTATTTTGGGAGCAGAAGCTCACTGTTTGCACCAGCAAACTCGGTTCCCCAGTACAACACCTAGCCACTGACTCAGTTTCGATCGCCAAAAACGCACTTCATTTTGGGCACGGTGCCAATAAGACAGCGGAAAACCAAAAACAGACAGATGGACTATTTTACCAACCACTGAATATCTTTCAGTAATGTTTCAGAATATTAGAAGCCGTGATGGATTCACCATATTTTACTCATTCGTGAATTGAGGTGATATTCTGTCCCCATCAGTTCATCCCACTCTGGACGTCAGTTATTGCGCACCACATTTCATGCAGTTGTATGTAACGTGTGAACGTCCGTGTTCAAAAGTGAATTTTGACTTACCCCGTACCGACTTCTGCCCCGATCTAACAAATAATCCTCCAGCTCTTTCAAGTCTTCAAATTCGAGCGTTATGCAAAGTATGGCGTGTATTTTTGTTGATTCAACTATGTTCCGCGTGTTGTCGATGTGTATCTGGCATCTCATAGTAATTTACTACGGTTATCAGGGTACCCTGTTTATTTCGGAAAATTAGCAAGGTTCTCGCTAACTAATAATCTTTTCCCCAACTCTCATGATACCTCCAGCTGAAAGCTGGTTAAGGTTTTCTTCGGAAAAAACGGGACGGCTTCCTTAGCTGCACACAAACTACTACCGCTATGGCTTGTCTGACCGGAAATAAGAGTGATTTTCACAAACAACCGTTCAAAATGGTAGTTCCTAGATGCATTATCAGCTGCCTGATAACAAGCCCGTTGTTATTATTCCAAGGCATGGTTATAACTTTGCATCACTTTACAAGGATAAGGTTCTGTTAATATGCGCTATATCTGGGGGGTTGTCGAACATATCCACAGACGAACAACTCACCGCATTCACAAGATCTGTCAGCCTAGAAATCTCGACTTTCAAATTTTCCAGAGCTTGTTCGTACACAGTTTCCAGCTTCTGCACGCGCGCTTCATACATTTCTTTCTCTTCATTCAAAATTGTTTGCCACTTTTTGGTCACATCAGCTTCGGTTTTTTCCTTAATATCGTGCAACTGGTTTTCAAACGTCTTCTTCAGCCGCATCAAATCATGTGTGGCTACCTTGGCCTGCTGCCCGAGGGTATTAATCAAGGCGTCTTTCTGAGCCAACACGTCATCCTTGAATTTCAGTTCGTTTGAAAGACGACTGATAGTCTCCGCATAGGTTGCACTTACTTGATTCTTGTTTTCTTCGAAAAAAAATCATAAAAAGTTCTTTATACGACGTAAATAGTCGATATAACTTGCTAGCTTTCAGAGAAAATGGATGAAAATGAACATTCAAATCCTGCCATAGGAAACTGACGATCTGATTCACTGATGGATAAGATTTTTCCTAGAGGGCATTTATTTACTCACTTCAGATAACTCACTGTGAGCCTAGTTCACATACACAAGGCTTCAAACGTTTTCATGCTGTTTTCAGTTGACTTCCAAAAGACTGAAAGCAGGGTTTTTGTTATTCATGTAGTAAATAAAAATGCGACTGAATTGTTTTTTAGTCCAAAAGCCTTGGGAAGTGTAGCTAATAGAGTGCAGCACCTGTGCAGTCTTATGGCCCATTTGAATTCAGTCGGCTATCTGACAAATAAATTGCGCATCGTGCTGTTCGCACTACGTTGTTAAACTTTCTACAATTGTTTCATTTGGTAAAAGCAGAGCCGCTCCGGAGCGACTGCTGACAGCACCCAGCAAAATATAGCCGTACGAAATTTTGGTTCCTGCAAATAGCTAAATTAACATAAGCAATCAATCCTCTTTCACCCCTTTAAAACAAAGCGAAGAAAAATGCGATAGGATGCAAGCAGTTTCATCCTACTGGTCGGTCGTACATAATCATGTAGTTACAAAAAAATATTCAAATGCGCTCATCGACAGTTGAAAGACAGGCGTGGTAAACAGAGTATGAAATTAATCAGCGGTCACATCCACAGCCAATGGATCACTCCAATCAGCGTTCTCCGGACGCACAAAAACCCATGAAGGTTTATATCAGCCCAGGACTGATAAAACCCTTCCGGCTGTTGGGTTCTACACAATCAGCTAAAAGTTAAATCATGAATGATGCTAACTTGCGCTGCCCCGTGGATAAGAGGAAATATAACCCCCTTGAGTGCACCTAATTGTCCTAAATAGTGAAAGCGGGTGAAACCTGCAGCACAAAGTTGCAATTACTTCCATCTTTCCTTACTTGACATTAAAATCAGTTGGTTTTGTTTACCCTCGATGGCTGTGCAAACATTTGTGGCGGATAGACGCTCAGTTCTAAAAAGTTAGTACGGTTTCTCTAGCCTGGGATTGGTTCATAGTATTTTATTATTACAAGGAAGCCATTCGGCCCTTCAAAGGAAGGAGCCTTTTACGAGTTATGTGAAGAATCTAACATTAGTGCACCATATCCTGCAAAAGGAGGCAGAAAATGTTAGTGGTTGTAGAACGGAAACTATTATTTACCACCGTGCAATCCATGAAGAATTTTTCTGGTCACAGACTGAGTTCCTATCGTTTCTTCAAGACAAACTGTTTGAGTTCCTCGGTTATTTACATTAAGCTTGCCAATGGTATTCGTGGTTTTCTGCTTGCTGCAATCCCATTTTTCAGAGCGCTTCTATCTGAACTTACATTCACTTCAGGCTCTGCCAATGTAGAATCAAGACCACAGTGAAAATTCGACGACAAAAGTGGACTTGTCCAAAGATAGTTGCAAATGCGATTCAGCCTGAGTACTTTAGCAGTTGCATCGCCGCTATTATGCAGCGCAAGCTTTATCCGTCACTCTGGAAACTGTACTGTAAGTGCACAGTGGCCGTACGAAGCATACTTTGACTTGGATGATTGATTATTAGTATTCCGTCTACAAGCATTCGACCGCCTTTACTTTGGTAGCATTATAGGAATTGACTGATTGCAGCAAGTAGGTACTTGGTAAAAAAAATCATAATCGCCGAGGATGAAAATAGGAATTGTTCTATTAGAATGGTTTAAAAGTATTCTAGCTTGTCCAACAGTCGTTTGCTGAAGAGACTTTCTGTATATATCACCAACCCTGTCTGGAAAAACGAAGTGGTCTAGGGTATTTGTGCCATCTGATCCTAACCTATGTGATTCTGCTCGTAGATGGCTGGAAACTTTAGTGGGTATGCACTTCAGCAATCCAAGTGGCAGTCATTCCATCACTTTATATCCAAGCTGCTAATCTGTCTGTCTGTCATACGTTTTGCTCCTTTATGAGTAAGGTTTGGGATGATTGCAGGCTTAGCCCTGCTCATGGTTTCCGAACAGATGGGTCCTTATTTTGCTATAGACACTTTTTGAGAACATTGCGTATATTTTGCACTTAGTTCTTGCCCTTACCATTTTGCCCTTCCTACCAAAGCACGCTTCCTTCATTTTTGACAGCAGTGTGGCTATAAGAGTTGAGTCACAACTTATGACGATTCTTTCCTTCTTACCAGATCCTCTTTGTGTGTCAAGGCCAGTAACTAAGTGTCTTACAATAGCCATATAGCACCAACAAGCTTTGT
>CM030370.1:86492322-86581893 GCA_003604175.2 Clonorchis sinensis | reverse complement strand
CCACGGGCAGTCCATCAGACCGGGTATGGTAGTCGCGGTACCGTCATCGCAACGCCGTACTTGGGTCCGTGGACAGCCCCGTGTATGATCATCTTGGGTGAGTCGTTTAGGGTTGTTATTGTAGTTACGATTCACCGAGGAATTGTCACAAATTGAGACCGACATAGATTAGGGTATTCTTGGGTCCATTGAGGGCGCACGGTGGTGCATTTCTGTCATTCAGACAAGGCACTATGACAGCCGTGTCTACATCTGGCACTCAAAATAGGAACAGTCTCAGAAAGACTTGTAGAAGGCACCATGATGCGAGTTAGACTGCGGCCCGAAATAATAAGCGGCCAAAAGTGGTCACAATTCCTGACTAACTAACGTCTTTTGGACCCCTGTTTTCGAATATCTGACGAAAACCTTATCGATATGAAGTATGTCATCGTCATCTTTAAAGTGGAGGAGAAGATGCAGTTGTTTTTGAATGAACTGATCAAGGCCATCCCGTCCTACGGTATGCACCCTGCACCCATAGTGTAAGGTGTAGCACTTGTAAACTGCTATTTTTCATGCTCAGTATCATCTTCCTTTTCCCCATCAACATCAGTCACATCACTGTACAAAAGTTTGTTTTACTGAAATACAACCGCTACTGCCCGCTTCTTGGGTCCAACGTGACTTTGAGACTTTTGCTGAGTGACTGTTGTTGTGACTGCCGGTTGGCTATAATTAGCTGCTGCTAACTCTAAACGTGAACAAAAATTTTAGCTACAAACGCTGGACTAATCTATTCACACCTGTGGATTAATATTGCGATCACCGGAGATTTTGAATGCCTGGAAGATGGAACTTCTCTTGGTGTGGTGGTTCAACGGAATACGGAACTACGGAATCTCCTATTTTGAACTGTGAGTCAAGATTTACTTGGATTTTTCTCCTTGTGACTTTGTATCTGGCTTACATTGTTAATTTATTCTGTGCACTAGAGACTCCTTAGGGCCTTTAACCACTACATGACCATGTCCTTCAGTTGATTCGCCCAAATCAAGCGACGCCCTATCGGTTTTGGACCTCTCTCAGATTAGCAAATGCTATTCGGCCCTTCTGTCTAGGAATACCACCTGAACGCTGATTCATGTGAGCTATCACCAGCTTTGTTCAAAGGCGGTAGTGATTCCGAGTGTCCTACACAAAATAACTTTTTGTTTAAAAACAACGATGTATTCCGCGGAACGCAAAGTAACCAAAGTTAGCCGGTTTTGCAGGCGCATGAGGTGTGGCGTAGAGGGATAACGAACCTAATCGAAAAGACATAAAGCTAGGGTGGATGGGATATTAGACGGACAAACTGGGCCAACAACTACCAAAGAAAGTGCTGCTTTTTCTCAGTGCAAACTATTTTTAGTGAAATTTTGCGGACCTAAAGTCATGACAGAACAACACAAACTAACAAACCCGGTGATATGAAAGATGTATCGTTGGGGCATTACTTGGAAGCAAATGTGGAAGCTGCAGTTTTGATATTTTCCTGAAGAGACCCTGAACATTTGCGCAACAAAACCTAACGATCTCTCTCCATCGACGAATTGTATGTTAGGTGAATAATCTTGATCAACCCAATGAACGCGGCAATTATTACGTTCAAGGGTTGCTTTTGGGATGCTTCTGTTGGTTGGTTTTCCAGCGTAGAACCTACGGGTTTCCTCAATAGCGATTTTCGGTTCAGCAGGCTTTTAAGTTTCAAGGAGACTATCTTTTTGGGTGCTGTAACAGGATTCACGGATTGTTCTGAAAATCCACTCCATAGAGAAGGTAATTTGCAGCATTTTGGGCCGGAGCCTCAGTAAATTAAGGAAGATGGAGGGGTGGTCATGGAAGCTGACGGGACGTTTTTGACACGGAACAGCTCTTTTGTATGTTTTCACCTAATAGGGTCATTCTGACTTCGAAAACCGTGGTACCCGTGCGTTAGGAAATGCCATATGCGGGAACGTTCCTTTGCAGTTACTTCAGTTCCCCCGGATATTTTGCACAGTTTAACTGGTGCAGAGCACCTGGATATATACTTATTGATGACGCAACATTTTGGATTAGATTTCCTCACAGATGCACCATTAGCGAACCAGATGCAGAATTTCAGGTCAAACCTAGGAGTCTCGGTTGACCCACACGTGGAGGTTTATGATACCGAGAGGGACAAACAGCCAGTATAGTTCGAATTAATAACTGCTCCCCAGGGAGAAGGAAAGGAGACCCTTCGCACAAAGGTGAAATTTCATACGATGTAGAACTGGATGCAATACATGAGAATAGATATTTTAATCTAACTACGGAGACTAACACCGGAAATTCTGGCATACATTTCGGAAGCAAGGGACGAGATAAAGACCTAAAATGATGAACACTGAATTTTAGGCGATCAACACCTGTGGCTAAGCATTACTTGCTGAAGCGAATAAAGCATCTAAAGAAAAAAGTTGCTGCAAAGCAACACCGTAATGCGTTTAGCTGGACTACTCACCTGGTGATGTGCGAAATACGGATGGTCACACAAAATTCTCGACTATTAATAAGCAAAAATTCATTAGTCTATTGATACCGAACGCAAGTGAATGCAACCGGGCTACAGACTTCTGTACCATCGATTTGATTTAGAAAATGTCCTACTAATTAGTAGTGGGTGAATTGTGGTAAGCTGCATTAAAAACGTGTACAAGAAGCCAGGTGGTGAAATCGTTATGTAGACATCGCTTAGAAATAATATGTTTTAATGTCACTTCAAGTTGATTTGAGAGAAATGAACCTTCTGTGCATATCTTTGATGACAACCAAGACAACCAGGACTTCAGCCAGATTAAATATTCTAGCAGATGATTTCGGAACCAGCATGTGGTGAAAATTCATTTCACTTGTCTTCAGCCGGGTTTCACATACTGTAAGTTTGCAGGGAATCGGCAAAAACAACAAAAGTTTTGTGGAGGAAATGGTCGAATTAAAACCAAATAACACATTTGGAAGTTGCAGCGATGTCAGTCCAACAGCTGTGATGGGTATGTGATTCACGAAGGTCGGACGGCCGAACACACTGGTCACTTGCTCCGTCAATCCGCTGCTGGTTCATACTGGCCCACAGATTGTGTACACAGAAGCCGTAATGTGGCATAACATTACCACATCCTTTGTACGGAGCGTTCAGGCCTTTGCTCTGAACAGATTACTTTGGTAAACGTTGTTTAACCTTTACTCTGTCCCCAGTCAAATACCCGTGCTGAGTGTTGGTTTGCTATGTAGCTACATATGAAATCCAGGTAGGGTTATGCTCAGATGCCAGCCAACGCACTGTCTTTGTCCATTTTTTTATGTGGCGTGGTTCGCAGGATCAAGCTGGTTCATAATATAAAAACCAGTATTCAACGACATTAGTTTTTTCAAACGTGAGCGTCTGGTCAGCGTTGGAAGCAGAAAAGCCGCAAATGTTTTTTTGGTTGCCGACATAAGATACGCGTAACTGTGTCACTAGTAACGGACATTATTCGACAGAATAACTTGCTTCATGTGACCATGGTGCCCGGCTTCTGCGTAATTAATCTCGATTTTTCGGAACCCGGTCTGAAAAGCCAATGTCTCTTAAGGCGTTAAAAAGAATGTCTCCTATTTGCAGTTATTGCATGCAAGCCAGGTTTCTTGAATTTCAAGAAAACAAAACTCGTGATGATTGTTCACCTCTATCCTAACCCAGTGAGCATTTCTCTCTACCCATCTCTCCCACGATTCATCAAAGTATATTGGGAAAAAGAAGTCATCTCTTGCTCCAGGTTGCAAGAAAACGTTCTTTTGTACGACTGGTATTAAAGTTCTGGTTTGACCGTATTGCTGTGATTTGAACACAGCATCGTTGTCAGCTGTGAGAACCGCGTACTTGTCGTACACTGGTTGTAGCTACCACAGTTTCGTCCACCGATGATTTGGGGAAGCGGGGTAGGTAGCTGCGCGTTGCAGGCGGGAGCTGATAGATTGGTGCGTAAATACAGCACTGTCAGTGGACTGTTAAGTGGGGGGTTTGGGAAGGGAGCAATGCATTGAAGGTAACAGCTTCGATGCACGAGCACCATTGAGGACGCGACTGGGTCATGTCTGCCAATGTGTCTAACCATTGATGTGGCCCGTCTCGGGGTCCCCATCCAAGAAGACGGCAATGGTCAGTGCAGCTGAGTTTGCTGGTAATGACTTTTATACTTCGCTGCCAAGCCATTATTTGACCACCTCTGGCTCGTTTCCACCATTCGCGTGGTTTTGCGAAAACAACCCTTCGAGTAAGTCGGTCGATTGGCATACGGAGCACGTGGCCAAGCCAGTGCAACACAACTCACTATCGTATCAACAAAGTAGCTAAAATAAGCAGAATACACTTATTTGAAAACAAATTTGGCTTTTCGAGAGACTCACCTGAAACCAAGCTAAACCACTCATTTATGATGTTTTTAATTTGGTTTCAAGTAGAACATAAGTTTTGACGGAAACTCGGGGACTGGGCCTACCTGACGAACCCCAAGAAGGGCTGTCGAAGAATTTTCAGCAACCTTATGAGTAATGCATTACGTCTATCTAAAATAAGGTTGCAATGGTGACATTTCTTAGCTAAACACTGTCTTATCCCATTCGGACATTAATATATTGGCTTCACCTAGCCTATCAGATAAGACTGATACGACGCTTTTGGTTTTCCGACGGCGCAAGTTTTAGAAAAAAATCTTTATCGAACGTTAATCGAAAATCAGTCCTTTTATGTTTGAAAATGGAATATCGGCTCGGATGTTGTTGGACTGATTAACTTAATCGAGTTAGTCCGTGCACTCTGGTGAAAAAAAAACACCTGAGACAAATATGAGAATACAGTCCGGTCGATCGCTTTCTGGGATGTGTATCTATATGAGGTGGTTCCATTTGTTGCAGTTTGGTTGGTCACTGATGAGGGTATTGCGTGATAGCCATGTACCGGATGTATTGCTGTTGCTGGTCTGCTGATGCTGAAGATGTATTCACTGAAACCCTCCTACAGAATACTTATTCAAAGCCCTTATAGGAGCAACGCTTATATATATCTAGCATACAAAGGCAAACAAGATTTTAAAAAGCGTACTTAGGAAGCGTGATTAGAAATTTCAACTTGTTTATTTTATTTCACTGAGGAGTGTCTGGCTGTAACGCCCTATATAGCAGCCTTTAGAACAATTTTTTCAACTAATTCCATCAGTGGTCTTTTAGGGATGGTGCTTCCCCAACGGAACGAGGAATAAGAGTACTACGCCTCAATGGCGGTATCACGCTGTCTCATTGACAAGGGTCGTAGGCTAACTGTCGGCGGAATGACATCTTATTGTGAATAATTTTACTTGTACAGCGCTCCTTTTTTACACCATCTACCCTATAGAAATACTAGAAAAGATTGCTTCTAGCAAGTAGTCACCACGGCAAGAAGTTGCTTTCACTTTCTTTTTAGGGTTTTATATTGCGCGGGCTACTTCATCACACTATACTGTCACATTACACAACTATCATCAGATTTTACTGCCATTCAATGGTACTGAGCTTGGAGTAATTTTAACACCTGGTCGATAACCAAAGCAGCAGACTCTTATTTTGTCACCCTCTTGAATAACGCTTAGTTTGGGGCGCAACCACCCACATTTTTGGCCAATTTACCCCATTTGCAATTAGTTTAGCACAACCTAACTACAAGACCATATTTATGTCCACAGACCCATAGTTTAGCATAGCTGTCAAAAAGTCACCAAGTGAAAAATCTGAAAACTAACATGCAAACAGATGTGGTTTGTAGTTACTTTAGGGGAGCATTGCAACGGAACGTTGGCCGTTAAAGGGATCCAATAAATAGTCAACCATTGCTACGCTGCTTTTACTTTACCTATTGGAGAAGGGTTTACACTATGGGGATCAAGGATTTTTACTTATAATTTCTTGAAAAGAGGTGGTGACCAGCTAAAACATACTAGTTCTTAAATATCGTTGTTTCGTCCGATGAACAAAGCAGTTTATCATTTTCACGTACTAAACTTCATCTTGACGAACTATCTAATTATTTAAAAGCAGTTTGGTTCTTCATCCCTAATTATCATCGATACTTCCCACAAGAATGAAAATTCCGCCCGGTGTGTTTTTCAGAGATTTGACTGTACCTTCCATGAAGGTGGTCTAGCAATTTCTGTTCTCATAAACTTGCAACATACCTTCCTTTTCGCGCATGAGCTCTTCATTCAGACGCAGAACCTCTTCAAGTTGCAGCTTTAGCCCATCATTTTCCAACAGAAGTGTGTCCATGGCAACAGAACTGTGTGAGTTGAGCGTCATATTTGCATCTTCAAGTTTATGCTGACACAGTGCTAACTCGGTTGTTGCTTCTTGTAACGATTTTTCAAGGAGCCGAATTTTGATCTCATCAGCTTCTTCCGTTTTCTTTTGTTCAAACGTCATTTCCAAAATTCTTCTGTCGTACAACTAAAGTAAGACATGTATAACGGACACACATTCCAAACTGAGTATACAAGTAAAACACTAAAACATTGTCTTTGAACCATAGCTTTCTTACATTGCAGCATTTGCAAAGCAGACCGCGATTAAATAAGAAACACATTTCGACTGTTTGCCTTCTTGGTTTCATTAGCAGTATTACATTTAAATCAGCCCGGGATCTGCTGGTAAGTGGTTTAATACAAATAAATCTTGCTTGACTACATTTTGTCTTTGAAAATTTTTTCGTTTCAAAACTGATGACTTGGCAAAAGCTTATAAAACTTAAGGGAGATAAGGGCCCTTTTGGGGTTCCTGAGATGAAGGTTGGCCTTCTCTTTTTTGTTAGTTATCTTATCATGGAAAAACATGTAAAGGTAAGTTAAAGAAGATACTTGTTAAAAAGGCAAGAGGATTTATCTTAAAACACCGGTTGGCCCATCAGTCCCTAGGCTTAAAGTGGCATTCAAATAAAAACACTCATGTAAACAAACTTGCATCCCACAGATGCGGATCTATTACATCAATAACACTGGACTGCCAGGACACTGGGCACTGAATGCTTAAAGCATGTTTGTCTAAATAATAGTCTATGAGCTTTATACCTGGCCACTTGTAAATACAAAATGTGTACAGATGGAATTCTATCGAATTTCGCTGAAGCATTTAACCAGAAACCCGGGAAGTGTGAGCTGTCTAATCAAACGTCTGTGGTTTGAAAACCGAAGTAAATAGTATTTGCCCCAGGAAGGAGAATGGTTGCAACAACTTAATAGTCACTGGACGTCGACCTAAATTTTAGGTTGTTGTTTGTTGTTTTATTGAAAAAAGGCGTGGAAGCTGAATACGGGTACATTTAAATGATATTCACACTTAAAAGAGAACCGCTTTAAGCTTTGAGATGATCAAAGAAAACTTGCTTGGGAGGTGACAGCTCAGCATTTATATTCGAATTAGTCATGGTTGCGAAGTTCAGACTGAAAATTTTCTGCACTCAGCGGTCTGTCCAGCTAATGGCATCAGGAAGTCTCGAGTTTCACAGCAGTATGCTATCAGCTTTGCGTTAGTGATTAAGAGAAAATATTCAGTGGCCTCAGAGGAAATGCGCCGATATTCGTCACTTTATCATGACGCCGCTGAGTTCAAAGCTTTAATGACTTCAGTCACCGAATAGAGTCAATTGCGTCTGGATTTTATCAGTCAGTGAAATGTAATATTGATTACTTCCAGTTTTGGACACAGATTGTACTACTCTGAAATTCACTTCCAAGTGAGCATCAAACCTTTGGAAACCCAAAGACTGAACGTATCACCGGTGAACGCCACGGAATGGTAGGCTTCTACCGTCTAGGAGGAGTACTCGTAAAAGTCCGGGTAATGTCTCGGTCTCCTCTTACTCGTTGTTTATCTGCGAATTAGGTGTGCAGTGATGCAACAGGCTTTTTTGTGATGAAACATACGACAATTTGGTTTCCTCAAGTTAATTTATTCAAAGATTTTAAAATAAAACCTACCACAGAAAGACATTCTCCACATTATTGTTCTGAGCAAACTTTCCGAAGCTGATCTTCAAGACAATACCAATTTATTTTCAGCATCAGAGACAAGACTCAACACTATCCGGAGAGAGTGATTTCTATGACACAAATCGACAATTTCGATAAAATTTTAGCGTGGTGTGGACGTCTATGGCATTATAGACTGCGCAGCAGTTGCACGTTTTCCCCATTGCACTGCAGACCAATTTAGACCAGACTGTTGTCAGAGAACGACTATTTTAGAAGTCTGAAAAATCATTTTTAATTTTTACTGTTAGCTGCAGATGCGAGGTGCTTATAGAATATTTTAGAGTTAGGTAGTACCAAATGGTTGCCCATAGTCCGTGGTATGTTGAGTACGTTTCTCTATTTGGGGCTTGGAACATGGATTGGTTTGTGGAAGCGCTGATATCCACCATCCAGTGTGAATAGAAGTTCATTTTACATTAAATCTTAGGCCAATGTGCTGTTAAAAAAGACTCACTGCGTTTTTTCATACCAAATATACCAGTACCCCTAAGTTTAACCCCATCCACCTTTCTGTCCACTTGTATTTCCCCGCGTCTTTTAATTTACCTACTTACCTGTCCTACTGGCTTTTGCCTGTCTATCGGCCCAACCATATCGGCCCGGAAATTTACATGCGAAAAAACTGTTAATCTTTTCAAAGGTAGACTTAATGCCAGGTGAATATACATATATGTGTGCGTAAACTATACACCCAATGTTCACGGATACTACACATACACACAAGCAACATCGTTGTGCATATAAATATGTGCAAGTATAATAACCCTATTTTAGCCTTTCAGAACGCCAAAATTACTCATCCGCAGGCTGACGAAGGAGTACAAGTTAGTAGGTATTTTTGGCTTCGCATTTTGCGGTGCGCGAAAAAGCGTTTTCATTTGTCTCTCTCACGGTTTTCTTTGATTCTCTAGCTAGGAGCGTGGATATGCCTAAAACAACAAAACGTGTTCTGTTGTTCGGGCGATAAAGTGCAAAAGGTGGTGTAATAAAGGTGACTAAAATCACCGGCACGCTCTGTGGTGGAGGAAGCCATTCCAAAATTTAAGTTCGCGCTGTCTCAACCAGAATACCGAAGTTTCGGACGCTACATTGATGTCTTTTTTGGAAGGACCAAAGGTTGCCGCACTACTGTTTCCGCCATCGTTTTGCTGAATCCAAGAATTATCGCCCTGCATTTGATTGTGTTTCCGTATTGTTAATATTCGTCCATATTAAAATAAGCGTTTTTCATTCGCTCCAATGTTGTCAATTTGGTTTTCATCTTAAATCGCTAAGCAAAGTACCATGCATCAGAACTTGCTTCCAGCTAAGTAAACAGTGCTATTTGGTGTGTTGCATCATATAAAAAACATCCAGCGCCAGAAAACACAGTGGTTTGGTCACAGGTTTTACGTGTTGGGTTAATGCTTATCAAAAGTGTTTTTTTTCGTGCCGTAACTCAAAGGACCAAAGACGCATAACTACAGAGAATTCATCTGCAAGTTACCTTTTAGGATAAGGTCAAAATAAAAATTTTGTTAGGCTACATATGCCGCAAGGTGCGGCAGCACACCAAATTCTATGGAAGGTGTGTTGCAACTTTTAGTCTACACTGCTTGGTTGTGGTGCTTCCGCATACAATATGTTTGTGCAGGACAGCTATTATGTCCCTCCCTCACAAACCTTTTTTAAAATTTAGTTTAAGGCTTTAACTGTAACTGGATAAACTTTGTTCTCGCACGGCTCGGAATTACCACTATAAACTCTGATGTTGCTGCTTCTTATAAGTATGACGACGCTTGATGTCTGAACCGCCATAAAGACAAGCAATGAAAGGTCTGTAAAGCTAAATCAGTAAAATATTTGTAGAAAACCCATCTTATTATCTTCATCTGTCCGTCGAAGCGCCAAGCGTACAACATTTGCTTGTAAACTATTATGGATAAATGGTGTATGGAAATCTAGGACGGGCATTTTCCCCTCTAAAATGTGTACAAATTTACTGTAGGATTTGAACAACACGCCGACAAAAACTTATGGGTTCAGATCTTGCATAAAGCTAAGAAAGATACATTTTGAATTGCCTAAATCTCTTCCAAATATTCTTGCATTTTTGGCAAACCTAACACGAGAAACGTTATACAAGACAGGATGACCGGAGCACGCACTACTTTCGAGAAATAAAGGGCCAACGTTGGAAAAAAACAACGGATCCGTAGGCTGGAAACAATGTCGTTTTTTATGGGTAATAGGGAAGAGAAAGTGATAAGTTTTAAAGAGACGTAAGGACGGGCCTGTTAAGTGATTTTGGGGATTACATGGTTTTTGATATTTAGCTACCTATCCCACATCCGGACAGCTCCTTTAAAGAGCCCATGAACTTGTGTTAGACCGTTGGTTTACTTGCCTTTCGGTTAGAAACTAGTTTCTAGCTTGTGTAGCTTCTTAGACGGAAACAGATGCGGTAGTTTGGGATATTTCACCAAAAAGCGCTCTTAAACAAGCACGGTGAATCTGTCTTGTGTGTAAAAATCTGTCTGGTGCTATTTCTGGTAGCATCAATCATGTTCATCACATCAACTTGATCAGTGTGTCTCCGGTGACAACAGAAGTCAGGTTGAGTTCAGTACCAGAGGTCAGTCTGTTAAAACCCCTGCTGTTTGAACTACTGATGAATTCTTTGTAGATGATCTTGTTGTATTCGGACAAAACGTTATCTCTGAAGAACATACTACCTGCGAAGAACCTGAAGGTTCCAATCCGAAAAGATCCGAAAGATTACCATCAAGATCACCACTGAACTGTAAACATCCACACGCTCATTCAAAGTGTGGCGGATGTGATGAACATAATTGTTTTGAGTATCGATTGTTTTAATATTCCAAGTGTTGTATATATACATCAGTTCGATTACATACGTGTAACCTGTTACGCCGTTAAATTCTGAATTTCTCCTCCGTCTGGTTATACCGATATACGTGCTGAACTCAATTTCTACACTAGGACAGCACGAAGACCGTTCTTAATTAGTCCCTTAACATCCAGTTCACAAACCTGTCACCAAAGTTTTATGAGACCAATTGCCCATACATGCCGAACTATATTTCTACAAACATTCTCCGCATTCCCGCTAACATTCGGGGGTCCAGTCGTGTGCTTTCTATACTTGATGCACCTGGTTTTCGGAAAGTGGAAGTAACTGGGATAACCGCACTCCATCGCTGGTTGGATGACCGTCCAGTTTAATAGGCGGAACAGTTTAGGACGCAAAGTGTGAAATGTCTTCATGAGCGCCCATAGTATTTGGACATACATTTATTGTGGTCATGGGGATCTAAGAAGTTCCAGCGGCGTTATTGAGCTTTTGGGGGATTTCATGATTAGGAACGGAGTAAGCTCATCTCCCTGCCCTGTATGTGGCTCACTAGGAGTTGAGCACCATCAGTCAGTTAGAGCAATTTATATAGACTATCGACAAACTTGGTAGCCCTACCCCGTGCTTTCTTAGTGCATTTTCTCCTCTTTCGGGCTATAACTTCCAAGCCTGAATCACATATATAATACACATGATACGCAGAGTGATATGTAGATCTTATAACAATGTGTAGTTATATCACAGGAAAATCTCAAGGCAAAAAACTTTTTCGGGCTAAAATACCTCCTTCTGTAGTTTTAGTTTTTCTTGTAAACTTTCCATGTTTGAGGACAACTGGGATTGTTTTAAATTTGATTCATAGCTCTCTTTCGCAAGGGCTCTGTACTTTTTCAACTTTGCTTCACTTGCTCGCTGTAGTTCTAATATTTCTTCTTTATGTAGCACTTGCAGTTCCCTCAGCAAAATATCAACATCTTCCTTTTTACAATTGAGCATATAAATAACCTGTGAAGACTAGTATAACGTATTTTAGGGGCCCAAACTTACCTTCGTGAGGTGTGCGATCTTTTTGGACATTCTGTAATGAACACTGCCTGATTTACATGCGCCTGCTTCAGCGTCTACTGGTCGAGCTGCATCCATGCTCATGAAGTCATGCATTAGGAATATTTGAAAGATTCGAACGCGTAACTATGACCAAGGTCAAATTTTGATGCGATAGAACTTACACGGATTCACGGATTGATACGCAGGAGCGAGGCTTTTGCCCAAGTTTCCCGGGTCGGTTTTGTTCTTGTCGTTCAGCAGCTGTCGTTCACCTGAAAGGCACAAGTGAAAAAAGGGTGTAGCACTGCTCTTTAAGTTCTCAGCGCGGGGCAGTATGTTTGCCAGCGCGAGGACTCGCGTAAATAAGTGTCTAATAGTGTTTTGAACTGAGTTCTAGAGGGAGCGTGGACAACCATCTGAGGAAGGTTATTCCACGCAGCAACTACCCGAAACGAGAAAAAAGTTTGCCTAACGAACGTGTGCGCTCTGAGCTCAAAAATCTTCTTACCATGTCCCCGCCGTGTGTTTGCTCGGTCAACGGTGAAAAACCTGTCGGCCAAGCCTTGTTCAAACAAGGCGTAAGTAAGAATTAAGTCCCCTCGGAGGCGACGATACTCCAAGGGAAAGAGGTCGAGCACCACGAGACGCGTTTCGTAGTCCATGGACTTGAGACCGGCAACCATTTTCGTAGCAGCTCGCTGGACACGCTCAATGAGGATTACGTCTTTCGTGCGTCCTGAGTAGACAACCGGGTTGGCATATTCAAGGAGCGGTCTGACATAGGCCCCATAGAGTATTTGGAAGTCCGTGCGAGTAATACGAGAGAAGGTACGCCGAATCATCCGTAGAACAGCGAATGCCTTCTGAGCCGATTTCTCAAGGTGCAGTGAGAAGGACAGGTTTGGAGAGAGCCAGATACCCAAATCTTTTTTGGCATCTATCCTCGTGATGTCTTCTGGTCCTTTCTCACCATGCATGACAAAGGAGTTCGCTGAGTCTCCTCCAAATGACATATGGACGCACTTTTCGTCATTCAGAGGAAGGTGCCAGTCCAACGACCACTGCTTTGCGGCGTCCACATCAATTTGGAGGGCACTGGCATTGGAACTCCACGATTTCAAGTCGTCCGCAAAAAGTAGACATGGACTTGAAATAACATCTGGAAGGTCATTGACGTATATCAGAAACAGCAAAGGTCCCAAAACGGAGCCCTGAGGAACTCCAATGGAGACCGGCGCCGCAGAAGAGTAGGTCGAGCCTACTTTCACTCGGAATGATCTGTCTGATAGGAATGCCTTGATCCAGTGTAGGATTTTCCCTTGAATCCCGTAAGACTCGAGTTTGTGGAGCAGAGGGACGTGTGGGACTCGATCAAATGCTTTTGAAAAGTCGAAAAATATGGCATCCGATATGAGTCCCTCGTCCTTGGCTTGGGTTAAGCTGTCCATAAATACGAGCATGTTCGTCACGCAGGAACGGTTTGGGAGAAATCCGTGTTGAGCTTGAGAAATCAAGTTGTTGGAAGTAAGGTGATCTAGAATGGCTCGCTTCAGAATGCGTTCCATCACCTTGCATGGCACGCTAGTGAGGCTTATAGGCCTGTAGCTGCCAGGCGATAGTCGGTCACCAGTTTTGTAGATTGGCGTGACAATCGCTTCCTTCCAAACAGAGGGAAGGTGGCCTTCGTCAAGCGACTGACGAAACAGCAGATGGAAATGAGTTGCCAGTGTGTACGACGTTTCCTTCAGGATCCTTGGGTGGACTTCGTCGGGCCCCAACGCGCAGAATGGGTTGATCTTGTGCAGGAGTTGACGAATGTCCTCCACCGTGAATACCAAGTCGGTTAGAGGCCGTTCGTAGGTACGCCTTGACAACGTTGGATGTGACGAGGACGCTGGGACTGAATACAGACCTGCATAGTGATCTCTGTAGAACTCAGATACCACTATTGGGTCACTCGTGGGTTCCCCGTTCCTGTCCCTCAGGGAGAACGCGGATGGCTTGTTTCTTCGGCGATGCCGCATGTATTTGAACAGCACATTTCTGTTCTTCCGGGCGAGGTCTAGAATGGTGGCTTGTTTTCGTATGTTCCATTGGCGGATTTCCGATTTACAGCGGTTCCGCATTTTACGAAATGCCAGCTCATCTTCTGTGTCTCCTGTAGTCAACTTTTTGAGAAATAGTTGTGACCTCTTTTCCAGAAGACGCCGGATCCTTTTGGGTAGTTTACGGCTCGTCCGACTGCGTGCTGGTTTTTTTGGGACGAACATCGCGTCAGCCTCGTGAACTTTCTGGACAATAGTCCTATATAAGTCTTCCACTGAGGCTGGCCCCAGTTTAACTTGGTTAAGAAAGATGCGCATTCCCGAAAAGTCTGCACGGCAGAAGTTTCGAATCCACGTTTGGGGTTCGGGATTTCTGGCCCAATAGCAGATGAAATCAAAGGTGAGCACACAGTGGTCGCTATGTCCCAGTGGAGCGTTAATTGTCACCTGATCAACGAAATGTCTTTCGTTGGTGATGACCAAATCCAGGAGGGACGGTTGTTGGCCCGCGCGGTATCTGGTGGGTGCAACGACATGTTGAGTCCAAGCGCTCTGTTGAACGACTTCGGTCAACGCCGCTGCAAAGGGTCCACTTGATCCGACGCACTGGAGCTCCGTCCAGGGGGCCTTTGGAGCGTTGAAGTCACCTACCAGCAGGAGATGAGTGAAGTGGTAGCTGGAGGAGAGTTGCCCAAGGGTTCGTATGAGGAAGTGGTCATCTTCCGGAGGACTCGAGGGGCTACGGTAGACCACACCGAGAAGGAGAGAATCGGACCCGCGCAGCGGGACTTGAAGCCACAGTGCATCACAAAAAGGTGCAGGAGTGGTATCAGAGAGGACAATCGGGATTGGCAGGGCCGCATGTAAGTATAAAGCAACCCCACCAGCTCTCCCTCGTTTTGAGTCAGCTCGAAAAATAGAGTAGCCGTCTATTGAGATCTCCGCGTCAGAGACATCTGGTGTGAGCCAGGTCTCTGTGAGTGCGATAATGGACGGCTGTTCAAGACAAACTGACTGTTTAATATCACAAAGTTTGTTGAAGAGGCTAAGACAGTTTGTGGACAAGCATTTCAACACTGTCTCTGCTGCCTCCGAAGGTGAGGAGCCGAGAGTTGTGTAACCAGGGAGGTTAGCAGGCTTAATAGCTGCACGTCGGGTTTGAGTCGAGGGCTCCGAAGGGACCTCTGAGGCATATTTGTCTGCTCCCTCGATTGGTGGTTTCGTGGGTTGCTTTTCATTTGCAGGGTTTTTTTCGCCCTGTGGGAGCCCGGTTTGCGCGGGCCTATTAGTTTTGGTGGACGAAGTTTTTTTCCCCGTGGGCGAAAATTTCGACCATTGCTACTTGTAGCCCTTTCTTTAACTTCTTCTGGACGGCCAGGTTCGCTGTTGCTCAATGGGCGATCTCGCGTCTGTTTGGCTTCTTGGGCATTTTGGCGCGATTTGGTCGGAAAGGTGCCTCTGTGATGCTTTGAGCGCTGGGTGGCAGCACCGGGTAGTTCTTTTGGTGGTGCTCCCATGAGGCTGGTTTTCTCAGAGGACTGCACCTTGAAGCCAGCCAGCAGTTTTCTGATTTGGCGAGTTGTATATGGCTTGTTTGGCCGCAGTCGCCTTTCTTTCGCGCCTGTGTGGTCATCCGAGTCACCCGCGATCAGCGTGGCCAACTGGGTGTATGAGGGACTGTTCGGCTCGCCGTGGTCAGGCTTGTGGCTTTGATTGTCATGGTCCTGGGCAAGAGTTGTGTCCACAATCAAAGAGGCTACTTTAGACGGAGTGGAGCTAGAGATTGGCAATTTCACAGCCTCAGTGGATGTACGGTTCTCGCAGCATTCCCCGATGTCGACGTCAGCGCATGTGGTTGGTTTGCCGGTAGGCTTCACCACTTGACTCCGCTCGTCTGACCCAATCCAGCTCGGTTGTAGCTTGGGTGTGGAGTTCACTGTTGCACCTTTGACGTCTGTTACGGAAAGAAGTGCTGATAACTGTACGTACTTTGGGCGCTCCGTCCACGTGAGGCTTGCCTCCTCCAGAGCGTCACTGCCTATAGAATTCGAGGGGTCCGCGGTGGTTGAGTAGAAACTGCTGTCCGGAGTCGCGGTCGTTTGCCTCGGCGTGCTTTCAGGAGCACAAGGGGCTATAACTACAATCGGTTTGGCCTTAAGTTTGGGATCGGCCGAATTGGCGCCATCCGGAAGCTTTTTCCGCATCTCTTCCCTAGAACTGCTGTGGCCTGGCTTCCGTGCGTCTAGAGGGCGATCCTCAGATAGACGCCTGATCGTTGGATTTGCCTTTTGGACGCTGACAGCCCGACCCAAAACCTTCTGTACGGCCGACGGCGAGGAAAGGGTAACGAGAAGCCCGAGTGTTCGCTTGCTTCCCTTCTGGCGTAACCAGTCTGCGTGAAGCGATTCGTGGTCAGGCTTTGAGAGGACACTGCCAAGGAGCGATTGTGCCTGCTTCGTTGGCGTGACTTTTCTAGAGAATGACCCCCAGATTATCAGTCTGCTCTCCCTTACGCGTCTGTCCACTAGAGACGCCGTGGCGGTCTTTATTGCCGCATCGGAGAGCTGGATAACCTTTTTCGCAGCCAGCAGACCAGGGGTGGATAGTGCAAGGTACTCGTTCAGCGAGGAAAGTTCCTTGTCAACTTTCGTCCAGATCGCTGCATTTTTAGTGTTTGCGTCTGTCAGAGCTTTAGAGAGAAGCTCGAGTTTCGTCGCGAGTACATCGATTAACGAGGAGCACTTACACTGGTCTGTGTGATTCGGTAGTGAGGAATTGGTCTTGTTTTTTAATGGCTTTTTCCCTAGTTGGGGAATGCATTGCACCCTTAATGTGGAGGCAGCTGGCGCATACAAACGGGTCAGGAGAGTTAGCCAGTTGGCTTACCTGGTCGTCCTGTTAACCCGTGCATTTAAAGTGCCACCAGGCCTTGCAGGTGTGGCATTGCATACCCCGTCTCACGTTCGATGGACAGCCATTTCGCCCACATCTGTTGTGGACCATCGATGACTGCAGAGAGCAGCCTGCATTGACTAGTGACATGAGTGCGACTAGATGCAGAGTAGAAACTGGGTGCAAAGTAACAGGGATTATATCGTAAATGTTATGTTGGTGTGAGAAAACTCAACAAATAACACGTATAAACTCTGTAAATAGTTTGAATAGTGAAAGAATTCTTTCACGAATTAGCACGAGGGAAAAACGAAACCAATTTCGAACGTACCGCGCGTGTATTCCTCGTCGGAAGGTTTGAACTGTTTGAACATGAGAGGACGGGAAAGAACGGACTCACTAGATGACTGGCCACGACAAACGATGTGCCAATTTTTTCGCACGGGAGCTCGCAGTGTCACATGGTCACAACACACTGAACATTGTTCAAAGCACTGCCACCGATTTATCACTACGCTGCACTACATAATCTAACAACACAGTGGTGATGTCGCTCCGACTGGCGATGAGAAGCTCAGCGAAGAAAAAACTGGCCCACAGAATGATCATTCAGACATCCAAAGTGTGGTCACAATCGGTGTTGAAAGGATTGAAAACAACAGTAGAGGACCATACTGGATGAGAATGCGTTATTGGGAGAGGGAGTGGGTTAGATCTTATCGACTGGACCCAAAAAAGAATACGGAACAAAGCCACCATTTTTGCTCCAACTTCGGTAGTTCCGCAAGCATTACTCAGCGCCCGAAAGCCGTAACGGATTCTACTGCCGCCACTGATGCCGTTAGATTTCTTCGAGTGTCACAAAAACCAGACTCCACATGTTGGCTCTGTCGAGGGGAGGTTATTACCGAAACTTGCTCGGAGTTCAGGACAGGAGCGTTTATTTCGGTGGTAGCAAGTACCAGTGAAGAAATTTAAGTGAGAGGGACGCCAACCGTGGATTGGACTTGAGTGGTGCTTCTAAGGATATGCGGGAAGTCTTACACTTAGAAGTGTCAATAGAGGGCGCAAGAGCAAGGTCTTTTGGAAGCCTACACAAAACACGGGTGGCCATGTTAGGAAATTCCGTGGAACAGTAAATGGTTTAATCAAAACGTGGTGACCGGCTTAAGTTCGTCATCCGTGCGAAACGTAACATGCTGAGCACTTTTCGAAACGCGGAATTTGTCCTATTTGTGTTCACTGCACTGCCAGTGAGTTCTGCGTGTTAGCTTGTTTAATACAGAACATCTCAAACATGTTTGCCTTTACGGAGTGGGATGAATCCGCCGAAATATAATAGGTCGGGAATACAAATGCTTGTGTTTAGTTGGCTGCAAGATTAATTCTCCGGTGCCTGTCACATTATCCATCTAAATGAGAGGTTGAATAACTCCGGCCAGATAGATCAGGCCGTTTTCGTAATAGAAACAAGTGACTTGGGCCCAGGGTACTTAATGAGTCTGGCTCATCGTAGACGGGTGCTAGTGGATGGCTATTTAAAATGCAATCCATGTCAGTGCGGAAAGAAGGCAAAATTCGTCAGTCAACACTTGCTCACAGGAGACCGCACTCAGCACTCGGCGGACAGATCGCATATGATGGTCTCATACTCCTCCGCGGTGACTGCCATTAGGAGTATTAAAGTGTCACTCGATCCTTTGGGCTAGATCTTCTTGTTAACGGCGTTGCAATCTAGAAATATCAAAGATCGCCGAAGTTCTGTTTCGGCTCCGACGGAGTTACTGCCTTTGTCACTACATTTACTTGGTGAACTGCCGCGGTTAACAAAAGAAGAAAGTGTCATAAGTGAGGAGGCAGTCGATAAGGAAAGAGTTATTTCCGTAGGTAATGCATCAGTCTTCAAATAGGAGAAGTTACATCCGTATCCTCCTTGGATTATTGTCAGTCGCGCACAAAAAGGCTGGTAAGGTTGACACTAATTGTTTCACTGGCTTCACCGGCCTTACCTTACATGACAAAGACCTACCACAAGTCCTTTAGTTGTGGCTGTCACTTTGATAACCCAAACGTTCTGATGCGTAACAGCTAGAGTGTGCAACGTGCTCATGTGTCCTTTCAACGTCCGTGTGGCTATCAGGGACCCCCTTAGACTCTGAAACCGCCATTGTGACCTCCGCGATTGGAGCAAACAAGATCTCTTTCTTTGAGGCTTCTGTCCTCATGGGGAGTAAAGATCTGTCTCCTCTTTTAGTTTGAGTCACGACACATTCTGTTCTGGTTTCCGAGTGGTTTTTGAATGGAGTAGGATTACCTTTTTCGCGACTCTCCCTCCGGTATCTAATGATCCCTGGCTTCCTCTATCCTCTCTTCGGACTCAACGCTGGCATCTTCATCGTCATCGTCATCGTCCCCATCCTCATTATCTTCATCGTCCTAGTCTTTGCTAGCAACTTTTATCTTCAGAGCATCTTCAGTTTTACCTATTCCAGACTTCCATATCACTTAAATGTCAGCACCTAACTTGTCGCCGTCGTCTTAATGCTCCCTTTCGAAACCACTTCAAACTGAGGGAGAAACTCATAATTTTTGGATGTTTGGCTTTACTTGGTTCACCTTGTGTCGTTTTCCTGATACCGCTGTATTTCTTGTGAGAACTTCTGAAAAGAACTGGCTCCTAAAGAGTGGCCAGCCCTAGAGTGTCAAGCACTCCTGTAGAGTTCACAGAGCAGAGGCAGCAGACGGAACTTGACAATTGCTTTTATCTCTTTATTTTATTTTTATTTTATTTTATTTATTTATTCATTCATTTTATTTTTATTTTTATTTTTTATTTTTTTATTTTATTTATCATTTAGATATTTTATTTTATTTCTCCGGTTCAAACTAAGTTTTGACGTCTCCGGATAAGCCTTGCGCACGTCAGGTTTCAAGGCACATAACGATATATTCCTGGTCATATGCATGTTACCTTCGACAACACCGGGGACACTTAGTCATAGCCCCCTTTATGCAGTACCTGCCCCCCGGCTGTGGTTTGACGAAGTTCTTTGCCTCTTTCGCCTTCCCAAGGAAATAGTGGGAAATGTACATCAATATGCTACAATTGTCGAATAGTCGGCAAGCTACGCCTACCTGAGAAGCTTCAGTAAACTCCAAAAATTCTGTTGGATTACCGTTAAACCTATTCGTGCCTATTTTTGACAGGTTAGTGTTAGGCGTCATGGCGTGATGGTCAAAAGACCCTTTTTGTGCGCCGGCTCGAATCGGTTTGAACTTCGGCTGCAACATTTTTTCTACGCATAAGTGTGTGTCGTGTGTGTTGCGCTTTTTCCGCTGAATTTTGCAAACTTGTAAAAATCGTGCTGACTGGATGAAAACCCATATTCATAGTCGCATGCAATCGACCTTTGATCGGTGGAGGACGTTCAATATTGGTTTTCCGCTTGTGCAAATTTTTAAAAGAAGTCTCTCGATGTTTAGTCAATTTCGGGGTTACCACGTGTCATGTTGTTGAAATTTTTACTCTAGCAGCCTTTGTGTGGGAACCCTGTTACCTTGCATCCAAACCCTGCTGGTCACCCAGTTTCAATCATGAGCCAGACAAATACATGCTGCTCTCTGCAGCTATCGATGGACCACAACAGATGTCGGCAATATGGGTGTCTATCTAATGTATGACGCGATACGCATTTTCTTACCTGCAGGGCCTGGTGGCACTTTAAGTGGTTTACGGGACGAGCTCATAAGCCAGTTACCTTACTCTCCTGACCCGTTTATCTGCGCCAGCTGTCTCTACCGTAGGGGTGCTGTGCATTCTGTAGCTAAAAAGAGAGCTACAAAATTGAAACCAAGTAGTCAACGCTGAATCCGAAAGACCTGTGCGAGTGTCCTGTTTTAGTGGGGATACTCAACGCAAATCTACCGCATCTTTCCAAAGTTCTCGAAGAAGCAAACAAAGAAACAAAAGGCCTGGTCGAAAGTCGATAATGAACCATCTTCTTTGCACGAGTATTTAGCGCTATCCACCCTGGGGACCGCTAGCTGAGAAGAATGTTATCCAACGCTCCGATACGGCAAACAGGACTGGCATGGCGTCCTTAGTGGACAGACACACGAGGGAGAGCAAACTGATCATCTAAGAGTCTTTTATTAGGAAAAGCACGCCAACAAATCTAGTACAATCGCGCCCTGGCGGTGTCCTCACAAAGCCTGAAAACAGACCACGTCACGCGGAGTAATGATGCGGACAAGGAAGCAGACGAACCTTTGGGTTTCTGGCCACCCACTTTTCCCCATCTGCCGTACAGAAGATCCTGGAGCTGGCTCATAGTATTCGGAAGGCTTGCACAACAATTGAGTTTATATCCGATGATCGCCCTCTAGAGGCGCGGAGGCTGTGCCACAAAAGTCCTAGAGGAGAGGCGCTCAACAGGCTTCCGCTTGGCTCAGGCTCAGCCGAAACCAAACTTATGGCGCTTGAAAGCACGCCAACGAAACCGGCTGAAACTCCGGATTGCAGCCTCTACTGAATTACCGCAAACCTCCCGACTAACAAAGGCAGCGATATTCGGGAGTAGGCAAGCCTTGCGTCGACGCAGCCTACCAAGTACGTAAAGCCATCATTGCCTATGTTCATAGAAGACGATAAAGGCACAACAGTAAGATTCACACCCAAGTGAGCTTCTGAGCTGGACTGAGTCAGACGTGGGGAGGCAAGCGGCGAAGCCTACCAACAAACCAACAACAAGCGCCGACCTCGACATCGGGGAATGGTGCGAGAATCCTACGGTCACTGAGAATCTGGAACTGCCAGTCTCCGGCTCCACTCCGTCGAAAGTGGTCTCTCCGATAGCGAACACAGTCGTCGCTACGACAGCCAAAACCACAAACCCGAAAATTAGGGACCGGAAAATTCCTCGTTTACCCCGTTGGCCACGTTGGTCGCGGGCTACTTGGGAGTCTACGCAAACACGAATGAAAAGCAAGTGCTGTTAGAAAACCACCTAAACTTCCCCAGCTCAGGAAGCTGTTGGCTAGATTCAAAGTGAAGTCATTTGTGGAAACAAGCCTCTTCGGAGCGTTACAAAAAGTAACACTTTTTGGTGCTGCACCAAACCAACAGGGCCTCAGCAAAACACCTTATCGATGAAGCTGCATGAAAGACGCTCCGGAAACCAAAAAGACTCACGTTTGCTATAAATCACTGAACGACAGCAGATCAAGTCGTCCAAAAGACGATAGTGAATGCAAAGTAGCAGTAGCTGCAAGTAGCAGTGGCTATAACTTTGGCTCACAGGTGGAAAACTACGTCTCCCAAAATAAAAAAAAGCCCGCAAAAACCAGACCCCAACGGGACCAAAAAACCTGCAAATGAAGAGCGGCTCTCGAAACTACCACGGCAGGGGGCGAGAAATGTGCCACGGAAGCTCCTTCGGTGCCTTGGATTCAGAATTGACGTGCTGCTATTAAATCCGCTAACCTCTCTGGCAGCACACATCGCGGCTCCCCACTTTCGGAGGCAGCAGAGTGTTGAAATGCTTGTCCACAAACTGCTTCAGTCTTTTCAACAAGCCTCATGTTATTTAAAAGGCCAGCTTGTCTAGAACAACCGTCCATATTTGCACTTACAGAAGCCTGACTCACACTAAATGTCTCTGATGTGGAGATCTTGATAGACGACTACTCCATTGTTCGAGCTGACTCAAAATGTGGGATGGCTGGTGGGGTTGCCATATTTACACGCAGTCATGGCCATCCCGACTGATTTCTCCGATATCACTCCTGCACCTTTTGAAAATGCACTGTGGATCCAAATCCTTCTGCGCGGGACCAATTCTCTTCTTCTCGGTTGGGTCTACCATTGCCTCTCAAGTCTTTCGGAAGATGACCAACTCGTCATACAAACACTTAAACAACTCTCCTTCAGCTATCAGCTCTCACAACCCTCTCCGGTTGGTAATTTTAGAGCCTCCAAGGACTCTTCGATGGAGCTCCACCGCGTCAGGTCTAGTGAACATTTGGCAGCTGCGCTGACCAAAAGCATTCAACGAAGCACTTGAACTCAAGATGCCGTTGCACTCACCGGGTACTGCATAGGTCAACTACCATCGATCCTGGATTAGATGATCACCAACCAGAGACACTTCGTCAAGTAGGTGTTAATTAACGCCCTACTAAGGCACAGTGAGCACTGTGGGCCGATCTTTGATTTCGTTTTCTACTGTACCAGAAATCCGAACCTCAAACGTGGATTCAAAACTTCTGCCGTGCATACATCTCAGGTATGCACACTTAATCAATTAAAACTTGCACCAGCTTTAGTGAAAAGGATATACTGGACCATTGTCCAGAAAGCTCACGAGGCTGACGCAATGTTTATCCGAAAAAACCGGCACGCAGGCAGATAGACCGCAAGCTGCCTAAAGGGATTCGGCGTCCTCTGGAAAACAGGTCTCAACTACTTTTCAAAAAGTTGGCCACGGGAAATGCAGAAGATGAGCTGGCGTTTCACAAAATGCGAAGCCGCTGAAAGTCAGAAATCCGACAATGGAACTTACGAAAACAAGCCACCGCCGCAGAAATAAGCCAACCGCGTCTTCCGTGAGGGACAGGAACGGAGCACCCACGATTGACGCAATAGTGGTATCTGAAGTCTACAGAGAACAGTACCTAGGCCTATATGCTGTCCAGTGAACTCATCACACCGAAGCTTGTCAAGTCGTACCTACAAGCGTTCTGTAACCAACTTGATCTTGACACACTAGGACTTTCGTTAATCCTTGCGCAAGAAAAACTCGCTCTGTACGTTCGGGCCAGACGAAGTTCATCCAAGGATCTTGAAGGAAGCGTAGTTCCCAATGGATAAGCATTTCCACTTGGTGTTCTTCAGTCGTTCGACGAAGTTTTCCTTCCGTCTGCTTGGAAGGAAGTGATTTTCACGCCAATCCACAAAACTGGTTACAGACTATCACCCGGAAGCTACAGATCTATTGGCCTCACTAACGTACCATGCAGAGTGATGGAAAGCACTCTGAAACCGGCCATCCTAGGTCACCTTACTATCAACATCTTGATATCCCCAGTTTACCTAGGATTTTTCCCAAACTGTTGTCTTGTGGAGAATGTACTTGTATTGATGGACAGCTCAACATAATCTAAGGACGAGGGACTGATATCGAATGCCATATTCTTCGACTTCTCAAAAGCATTCATTCGAGTTCCATACATCCCGTTGATCCGCAAACTCAAATCTTACGGAATTTTAGGGAAAATCCTGCACTGGATCAAGGCGCTCCTATCAGACAGATCATTCTGGATGAAAGCGGCCTCGACCGGTGCAGGTCTTCGTTAGAGTTCCTCAAGGCTCTCAGACCACCGCTGTTTCTGATGTGGATGAACGACCTTCCAGACTTTCCTTCAAGTCCATTTCTACTTTTCGCGGGCGAATTGGAATCCTGGAGTTACAATGCCAGTGCCCTTTAAATGAATATAGGCGCTGCAAAGCAGTGGTCCTTGGACTGGCACCTTCATCTGAATGACGCAATGTTAGAGAGGGGGGACTCATTCATTCAGAGGGGACTCAGCGAATGCCTTTGCCATGCATGGTGAGAACGGACCAGAAGACTTCACGATGATGGGTTCGAAAAAAAATTTAGGTAGTTGACTCTCGTCAAGCACCCTGCCATAGATTGTTTCCAGCAATCTGTTGGACCACGTTGAGTTACGCGCAAAACCCAAAAAGCCAAAGCGTTCAAATGGAGGTTTATCTACAAATGCGGTACTGTAAATACAATAATAAAAATAACAAAGCTTTACAAACCTCAAATCGTGGGACTACGCCGGCTTCTATACACCGGTTTAGGAACTGCTAATTCCTAAAGGATCCCAAAGTCCACACCGACTCAAAGGCACGTGTCAACAAGACAACGAGACCAGGTGATGACTTAAACAACACGTGCAATGACAAGGTCAAAGAACGGTTTACGTTCAGGTCAAAACAAGAAAGTTGGTATAGGCGCAAAGGCGGAATAACAAAAACTGGGAATAACGTTGTACAAAATAAGGATAGAAGAAAAGAATCAACACCTGCGCCATAAGATCTCGGCTGAAAGGCATTCACTGTTCTACCGATGATTCGGCGCACCTCCCGTATTGCTTGCATGGATTTCAATTTACTCTATCGTGCCTATGTCAAACAGCTTCTTGAATATGCCAGCCAAACTGTCTACTCAGGACGCTCGAAGGACGCAACCCTCACTGAGCGTTCCAGCGAGTTGCTAGGAAAATGGTTGCCGGGCTTCAATCTGTGGATATGAAGAGCTGCTAGCGGTGCTTGACCTCTTTCTCAGGAGGATCGTCACCTCCAAGTAGATCTAATGCTGTTTGAACGAGGTTTAGCCGAGGGGGTTTTAAAGAGTATTCCAACTAACACACGGCAAGGGCATGGTAAAATGTTTTAAAGCTTAGAACCCACACCCTTATTGGGCAAAATCACTTTGCCACTCACTAGAAGCAAACCCAAATTGTTTTCGCCGAAAATATAGGCTTTTCGAAGTTGTGACTTTTACGGGGAGTTAACCTAATCCGTTTGCACTTGTAGGTGATATGTTGCTTATGACATTTTGTTTAAGTGAGCGAAATTTCAAGGTCACAGACCATCACCGATTCGCATTTTGTTATCGGTTTACGAGAGATAAAAAACGAATTAGCACATCACCACATTTTGGCGTTCTTTAAAAATGACAATATCATCTACAGAAGATCCAAAGGAAATTCCATCCAGGAAAATCGGTCGTTGACATTTATTTGCTTTTTAATCCCCAGATTTAACAAACGGAGTAATTTCGTTCAACGAACTTCGTCACAACACTTTTTTTATGGGGCTCAGTTTCCATCAGGTAAAACTTTGTCAGAAAACGGCATGAATTTTGCAGTATAGATGCGAGGACCAGCTGCGCACGGCTAAACTGTGGACAATACAGCGTCAGGAGGTAGCGTTAAGTAAATTAACAAAATATTAGCATCATTTCTATTAGGGACATGACTCACCATAGGTGGAATACGTCATAAAGCGGTCATAATGATAACAGTAGCCGTGGTCGCTGAAGTCGATTACTTATCGGAACTGCTAGACTCGTGTCTGTGTGACGCTGATTATGAAAACTCACCTATACACAGCAACCTAATTCAGAGGCCAATGACGATCCTTCATACTCATAACTGGGCGCGTTTTCAATCATCTCGAATGTTTATTGTAACTGCTAGGCCCGTGTCTATGTGCCACGCTGCTTATGAGGACTCACCTATGGACAGTAACCTAATCCAATGACCAACGACTGTCTCATACTAATAACTGCACGCGATGTCGCTTATCTTTACCACCCATAGTAAACCCCAGGCCAGTATCTATTGCGGCCGGTTAGAATAAGGCCTCCACTATGCGTAATAGCCTAATCCGATGGCCTGTGATAATAAAGTTTCAGCCGTAACATCTTTTGCTGCCTGGCTGCTATGCAACCAGAAGGAAGCACGAGCGCTAGGATACTGCCAGGTTGCCCAAGCCTAGGCAGGGGAAGTCGAGAGGTAGAGGTCGCATTCGAACCGGGCCCGTGTCCATGTGCGGCACTGCCTATGAAGCACTGGTTATGCGTCCGTCATACTCATAAGTTTACACGTTGTCGCATATCTCTGCCAAATAATATAAACACCAGGCCAGTATTTATGCGAACCGATGAATACGAGGCCCCAACTACGCAAACAAGCCTATCCTAACGGCGAACGACGGACGTCACACTCATAACTGTACGTGATCTCGCTTGGCTTCTTTTGTAGCCGCTAGGTCAGTGCCTATATGCGACGCTGATTGTCCGACCTCACTTATGCTTCCATAATCTAACGGGTAACGACGGCCCATCATACCCGTAACTGTGTGCGCTGTCGGTTATTTCTGCTACCTATAGTAAACGCCAGGCCAGTATTTATGCGGGGCGATAAAAGTGAGGCCTCGACTATGCGTGGTATCCTAATCTGACGCCCAAAGTGGGTCCGTCATACTCAGAACTGTAGTGGATATCGCCTACCTTGACTGCTTATCGTAATTGCTAGGTCTGTGTCCATATGCAACGCTGAATATGAGATCTCAACTGAGCTCAGCAGCGCAACCCGATGGCCCGTCACACTCATGACCGTACTCGATGTCGCCTACCGTGGCTACTTATAGTACCTTAAGGGCCTGTACACATGCTCGTAACTGACTAATGTCCTAACTATAAATAATAGACCAATCCAACGACCAACGGCGGTCCCATATGTCCATATATGGCATCCGCGTGCCAACCCCATGCCTAAAAAATACAGAACCACCTTTACCAATTCATGTTTCTATTTATTGGTTGCATCAATACAAACGTAATGTGCGGTGAATCCAGTTCTCCGTTTTAGGAATCCGCTTTTCTGAAGGGAAAACGTGTAGTCAAATACGAGTCGTAAGCGTCCTCCGCGATATCATTTAAAACATAATTAAACAAAGTTGTAGTGGCTAACTCACCAAGTGCCTAATAAATCCCTTTGCCCACAATTCCAAGTCGGTGTCCACGTTGAAGCTGAAATCTTACCGTTATAAATGTAAACTCACTAATTGCTCAATTAGTTCCATTGGCGATAATGAGGGAGCCGTGTGTACATCGATTATTCAATAGCGGGGCGTACATTTGAGCCCCAGGATCCAAGGACCACGTGCGCCATCAAACCTGTCCCATGGATGCAGCGGTAAGGAAGACCTGGTGGTACTAATACAAATTCGAATGCACATATAACGCTTCGCAAATTCGTATGCCTCTCCTTGGGCTGTAAGTGGCGTGCTCAGTGTCAAACTCACGTGAGAAATTCCAGACAAACTGGTCCATCATCTCGGAGGTCTAATTTCCCTCAGTAAGTATAGGTTTCAGTTCCCTAACCACACCACCTCTGCACGCTTATACCAGTTTGCTCTAGATCTCTTGTACTGTAATAACATTCATAAGCAAACTCAACGCGTGCTTGATCGCTAGTCTAATAAGTACAACTCTACTCCTACCTTGTCTCATTTGGTCACTTGTTGCCACCACCCTGATTGTGGTAAACGGTCAGTTTTTTGTATTAACGCACTTGATCCTATCAGATATCTCCTTAAACTCACCTGGCCTTACTGACCTCATCCCCTTCCATCGTGATACCAAGCTTCGAACTTCGGCAATACTCAGTTTGGACGCCCTTTTTGCTGTTATCCACTCAACCTAGTTAGTGATTTACATCCCCAGAGATCCCCAAACGGACCAGAAAAATACCTCCGATCTTAGAGTGGCTTCGTCCTACCTCTGCGAATTGGCCGATTAAAAAAACCCGCTGCTCACAGAATTGCAAGTCCCAGCACAAACATCTCAAACATGACGTCCGCTACGGGGCTGTCCAGAAACCGAAGTATGTCAGTGCAATGATGGCACGGCACTGCCATACTCGGTTTGATTGCACACTCGCAACCAATCCCTTCCTACTCTTGAGTGTACCTTCTCGGCCACTCGCATCATTACCTGCAACTGCGGGCGAACTAATGCTTAATTCTGAATGTGAGCTTATGATCATGCTACCCACCAGCTGTGTAGAAACATCATTATTATCTTACACTTTGTGAATGCAGGGTGCATACCAAAGGACTTTTTTCAGTTTATTCAAAAACACATGCGCCTTTTCCTCCTGCTTGAAGATAAGAACGACGTCTGCACCTCCCATATCGGCAAGGTTTTCATCAGCTATTCGAAAACCAGGTTCCAGAAGAGGTTAAATAGTCAGGAATTGAGACCACTTTGGCAGCCTGCTACCTCGGGCCGCAGTCTAACCCACATCACGGTGCTTTCTAGAAGCCTTTCTGAGACTTTTACTATTTTGAGTCCCCGATGCAGACACGGCAGTCTTATTGCCTCATCTGAATGACAGCAATGAAACACCGTGCGCCTTCAATGGACCCAAGAATATCCATGATCCATACTAGTCTTAATTTGTGACGATTTCTTAGCGAATCCTAACTACAGTGGCAACCCTAAACGACTCACCAAAGATGTTCATGTACGGGGCTCTCCACGGACCCAAGCACGGCGTCGCGATGACGGTATCGCGACCACGATACCCAGTCTGATGACTTGCCCGTAGTTCACCGTACCCATAATATTTAGCGGATGAGTGTGTTACGTGCACCCAAAGATCGCTCAAATCCGTTAAATTTGTTCCAGGACTTAAAAGAACTGGCCACCCTATTGTGCTGTCTGCTTGTTCTGACCATAAACACACCAACTGTCCCAACGTCACTATAGATGGTTCGATATAGCCTGGCGTCCAATATAGCGTGTACTGACCACCATAAAAAACAACTTACTGGCTGTGATGAATTCCTTGGTTTGGTTTATCAAGACACTCGCCAAAACGATAGGAGACCTTTTCATATACAGGTGGTGAAAGGCTGCGCAGTTTTGAGTTTGCGCCAAACTAGAGGGAGAAATTATTGTTCTTGTTGTTTCGAGATTATTTCCAAATGAAACACAAGAGAAAACACGAGAAGAAACCAGAAATTTCCCACCGCTATCAGGGAGACATCACGCGAAGCAACTGGCAGCCATTAAAATACGAGTTTCGCGGCCAGGGTGGACCTCGAGTACGTTTAAACAACTTTCAGCAAAACTGAGGCCGCATGGGGAGATCTTAAGGGACGGAATAAATACCATAAAATGCTGAAACTTTGTGTTAAAGTTTTTTCCTGCGAACCATGGTTTCGGAGAAATTTTGGGTGTGTATCCAGGGCCCGGCAGTTTTTTCCCACTTCGGGTAGTGGCTGCGTGGGATAACCTTTCTCCGACGGTTGTCCGGGCAACATTTAGTACACAGTTCAAAGCACTACAAGACGCTTTTTATAAAGATCCTCGTTCTAGGAGTCTTACTGCTCCGCGCTGAGAACTTAAAGACCCTTTTTTTGTTTGTGCCTTTCAGGCAAACGGCGGCCACTGAACGACAACATCAAAACCGACCCGGGGAAACTTGGGCGAAAGCCTCGACCTTCTGCATCAAGCCCTGAATCCCTAATACAGCAGCACCATCTATCGAGACGCCAACTTAAGCTTTCTGCTTTCTAACTCCTTTTTCTCTATTGTCATCTATTCCTACAGTATCTAATTGTCTTACTTGATTTCGACAGGATTTCCATCGGAATACCTGGGACCTTACACTATCAACGATGCTTGGCCTAGGGGGAGTGTCCAGATAACAAAGAGGCTGCGGAACAGGAGTGCCACAGTTAACAAATAGATCAGAAGTACTGTTCACTAAGTCATCAATTTCGGGGTTAATAACTGTGAAAATCTTGCTGCTTCGTATCCTGGTTATATTGTTTCCAATTCTTTCGAAATTCCGATTGGAGTAAAAGCTCGGGATCCACGAGATGCTGAATTTTACTAGTATACATTATTTCCAACAGCTATTTGGGTCGCTTCGAGTTACATGCGAAGCCCCAAGAACCAAATCTTTCAACGAAATTTCATCAACAAATGGAGCATCCAGTCGTTTGCTATCCCGATATTAGCCTGAAGGGATTAGAATCAGACGCGGAGTGATCCTTTTGTCCGCCCTTGTTTTTCACAGAGAAACCTAATTGGGTGTGTCAAATTCCGGCACCTTTTACGATCTGAGGGTTTTTGAGGAAGACGGAAACCCAAACGTCAGCGGAGATATTTATGGGAACAGCAAGTGAATGACACCATAGTGTTTTACCGCACGTTTGAAGAAAAGGTCGTAATCGAACTGCTTGTGCTGGACGAATGCTGCGAAAGAAGGATGCAACGAGAGCTGAAACAGGTGTTCGGGCCAAAACCTTACTGAGTGTCAATTTTATACGTCCTGACGAGACTGCTATTACACACCGTCTAGAAAGCACAACTCTTTATTTGTTGATCGTGATATTTCACACACATTTCGGGCTGATTTTCCCCCATATTTCTTCTCTGGTTCAGCCTAAAAGCGGTTGCTTGGGTTGATTTATATAAGAAGCATGTCTGAGTAGACTAGAAAGACCAAGAAAATCACCAATTGAAGAAGCCTCCCCATTATTTGCGGTAATGTTATAGCAGTATGAGATACATTGAACGCTGGCGAGCTTAGCTGCTTTAGACCCGGGATCTCAGAAACCAATAGCCTTTCTAGACAGCAGCGGTGTAGTAAAGGCAAAAGCGACCTACTCTGTCTGGCAACCAGCATATGCCTGGTTGCTTGGTGTGGCCGAAAGAGGTGCTGCAAATTATTTTTAGACATAAACCCGGCCCCAGCATTTTACCAAATTTTTCATGCTGAAAATTCTTCTATTTTGGACGCCTCAACTTCTATGTTGACCTCACCCTTCGATATACACTACCCCGTTGTGCTTGTTCAGAAATTGAGCTTGCCTGCTCCATAGAGTTACATTTTTACCTTACTTCCCTTTCTACCACATACCACACCATTTGCAACCACCTTAATTAACCGCGGCATCACCATCGTACTCTGGGGTCTTTATTACCAGCTTCTGTGTGGTGTGTTTGATAATAGAGTCTGCACTGGACCTTCGATATCCGGTTATTCTAAGGCTTCCAAGTTCGGGTATGCCTGATATGCCAAGCCTAGCTTGATCTTCCCGCTAACCTTAAAACTACTCCGGTCTGTCCCACATGTTTAAGCCTCACATAACTCAGTTCTCTGCGAAGTTTTGCCATCCGTCATCAGTTTTGAAAACCTATATAAATTGCCTGAATATATAAGCGACTAATAGTAAGAAGCCTCTGATAAGGTCTATTTGATAGCAAAGATACCTACCCATCTTGTTAACCCACGAACGAATATCATTAAACCCATGCCTAAATTGCATACATTGCCACAATTCCAATATTTTCATCTTCATCTCCTGGTTGGTAGGCCACGGTTGAATCAATCATCATCCATTCCCTCAGTCTGTCTGGGAAAACGCCTTATCTCCAAAAGACCAAAGCCCCAACACCCTGGCTCATCGCAGCCTGTGGACAGAAGGCTTCGAGCACTTGCAGAGGGTTTGGCGGTATTCGCCGTGCCATATTAAGAACCGCTTCCCTTCTCCCTTACAAGAAACCTTTCAGGTCCGAGCGGATGTGGCATAGATATAAAAGTTGGAAAATGAACTGGTGCCCATTTGAACGCATACACTGTCATTCCTGACGCAGCACTAAACTAGCAAATCTACAAGACTGATCATTCGTTACTTACGCGCTTGACTTCTAGGTTCGTCGTCACCCGGAATATCACCATTAGGTCCCAATATACGACGTACTTTGGAGAGCGAAACCCATCTTGACAAGTTTGACATCCTGTGCACAGCTCGGTGGATCACAGAGTAACGCCTACTTATGTTTTCCTCAACATTATTGAGAGTTAACGATTTATACGATGCCTTGCACCTGTTGGCACCCCGGGTCTTCCTGTCCATTATCCTAAATTTCCAGATGGTAAAGATCGAAACAGTGCGTATTTAAATGCAACGGTTGCATATTAAACAGTCTCTACTCAGCGCAAAACGTTGGCAATTCAAAGTTATCAAAGGAAGCCTTCTTCAATTCCCTGATCCTAAGAAAGCAAAAAACACTCATCTCAACTTACAGCCCATTGAGCCCGCCGGGAGCCTAGGTATATTATACAGCTACAGCAAACGCTTTTGGTTTCCCAGTCGCCTATGACAGCGCTGGAATTGCTGTAACTCCCTAACTCTACACAGGCGTGTTTGTAAGCCCACTTGTTCGGATTATCCTACCAAACCTAATACACACACATGATTAACGTCCAGGTATAAAGCTAAGCGTGGCCCAAGGCATGACGTTGATATGAAGGTATCGCAACTACCATACCGAGGTTGACGTTACGCTTGGAGTTCGATGGGGGTCTATACTACTGGCCGATCAAACACGCCATTTGCATAAACAAGACCGTCCAATTTTGCTAAATTGCTTTTTTGTAGAAGAAGACCTCTTCCGTTGCCAATTAGCCCAAGTGTGATTCGTCATCCTCATTTTGAGCTTATACGCCGGTCATCCTATCTTTGCAACGGTCAACAGTTTTAGTTGTTACTATTTCCATCATACACGGTTCAGCTTCTCAGTCGCAGTCTAACGGGTTCCTGTTTTAACATGTCTCACCATCGCCGATATCTCAGTGACCACCCTGCTTGGGTTACCGCTTTGATAGTGGCAATTTTGGCGGAACTTTATTTGTCAGACCATGCCAATTTTCACAAAACCGTCCGATCTTCACGTACTTCTAGGTGCTTGCAACTGACGTCGGTTGCGCTGGTATTCTGATTATACCAATCCGACCACTCCCAACAGTATGAAGCCCACCGGTCGGGATTGAGTGTTATTATTTTCACGTTAGACAACTGAGCACGATTGAATGCAAACTAGTTGACTGTTTATCAAGGTGGTTTGCTGTCAGGGAAGTTGCTTTGAGTTTGCATGCGCTAAAGTGTAGGGAGATTGATCGTTTTGAACCTTACATTTTGATCTCTTTAAATTATAAACGCAGAACCTCAATATCATCTCTTTTAACTGCGAACAGGGAATGACGTAGGCGACCAGTTTGGTTATTTCTGCGATGGATACTTGAAAGGCCAATGGCGAAATGCCTCAAAGAGAGCAAAACTTCTATTAAGGCGCCTCCGAGAAGCTGGCGCAACCGAAATTGGGACGTGTGTATTGCACGCGCGCCTCACATAGCCCACTAGTGAGCAGTTCATGCTATTCTACTAATCTGTTTTGTGGGTTTCAACAGCTTTTGCACCCGTCTATGCTTAGTGAGTTTTTCTACAATTTCGTAAATGAGTTACAAGGTCAGCAAACACCCCGAACGGAGAAAAAGTATGTAGCAAGAGAGGGGCGCGAGCCGAAAATTAGAAGTTAACCTAAATTAATTTCGCCGAAACTGTGGTTTTCGAAGTTGAAAATTTTACGGTGAGTTACTCCAATCCGGTTGCACGTGTTAGTGATGTGTTGCTGATAGAATCGTGTATGTGTGCAAATTTTTAAGATCATTAGTCACTGATCATTTGCGCGTGAGTGCCAATCTTCGAGCTAAAGCACGAAGTCAACTATTAGCACATTTCGACGTTCCTCAGTTAACTTTAAATAAGGGATAACAACTATAGAAAATCTTATGCAAATCTCACTCATCTTTTACCCGTTGTACTCGTCAGACATAACAGATTAGATGGGTTGTTCACCCATAGCTGCACAACGCTCTTTTAGGGAAGGTTGCCTTGCGTTTGGAATGATAATCAAAAGCAACGTGATGCATTGTGCAATACTAATATAATTACGCGCCCCACTGGATGATCTACATTCTGGGCGGCAGACAACGCGTTTTTCAGACATTGCTTCGTACCGCTTGGATATATTTCACATTGGAAATGATGGCGCCTCGTTGACGGACTAGGTCATTAAGCTCGATGACTCTGCAAAAAAATAAAACCATATGCCACTCATCATGATAACCGTACATGTTGTCGTTTATCTTGGCAGCTTGCCGTGATTACCAGGCCCATACCTATGCGCAACCACGGTTATGAGGGCTCAGCTAATCAACTACTCATAAGTGTACGCGGCCCTTCATACTCTTATGCATTGTCTGTCTGACACGCCTACGCCTAAAAATCGCAAGAGAATGGTTAGCAAATTATTTTATTAAGCAAATGAAGCGGTGCAAACGTGGTGGGTGGTCACTTCAGCCCTCATTTTCTGAAGATCACATTCGCCCGATATTTATTCTAAAGGGATGTAAATTCAATAACATTTCCTGAATATCCCCGGTAACAAGGGTGAAAAATCATAACGAGGTTTCACCTGCTAACTTAATTAATGCTTCATAGTTCCTATTGCCGGCAAGGAACAATTGGTTTGGTCATGCCAGGATACATTCACGCAGTATCGAAGACAAGGAAAGTTGAAGCCAAAAGGAGATATACACAAGGCTGTAGTTTAAGTGGCCTTATATTATGAATAAAATTTAAAATCCATATCACGGGATCGAACCTCGGGCTTGAGAGGCATTATTTCGTCAGAAATCAGGCGGAACCTTCGTCACAAATGGATTCAACAGCGGTGTCTAGAACACGTTTCATTAGGCTCAAAAATGGTCCTCATCTGCTCAAAAGTTAGACAGAATGGACTTTTGGTAACAGCGTTACGAGCCACCCTTCACTAGATTTCCGAGGACCGCTCGCGGTCGATAGACCCTGACCGCGAGGCTGGTTGTATACGGTTGTCCTTCTACACCAGGTAGCTGACCGTCCAGGACAATAGTCAAATGTTAACGAAACACCAGCTGCCTTTGCAAAATCAAGCTGCCTGAGTGAACCCTCTAATGGTGATAGATGTGGCTGGACGAACGGACACAAGCTATACCTAGATCTTGTACATTTTATTTGGCCAGCCATCGTTGATCAAGCAGGGATGGACCAAAAATGCATAGTTGTTCACTTCACTTACTGTAGGAGAATAAGTAACCTCTGAATATCGAAACCAGGTTTTACGGGGTGGCCACATATTTTGATTAGAGGTGTGCGTGCAGATGCCAGCCGATGTGCCAGTCTTTTGAGAACATTTTGGGGTTTGCACCTAAAACCAACTGTTATTAACCACTTGTTTCTCACCTCAGGTTTGGCGAGTGCGTGCAAATGTCACCAAGAACTTGATTGGACACGCACGCTGTCATCCGGGAAACCACACAAGCTATCGGCGTGGTTAACCCGCATTTTCAGTTGCCCGTATGCATCCCCAAGATGGCTACTTGTCACACTTCCGAGATATACCAATCCGCGCCGCGCGTGAATGGTCCACCTTCAAGTGATCTACAGTGGGCGCCCAAATATGAGACAAGACCAGGCTAGGTCGTACACAGAATTTCAGAATCAAAGCGAAATCCACGTGAATAATATCCGGTGCACAGTCAGCCGCGTTATCAAACCGGGACATGCGGTGGAATACGTACGGGATGTGGTTGAAAATATTCTGAAAAAGAGCTACTGCTTAGTATTGGAACGTACACGCTTCCGAATAGCTTGCCGTGCGTGAAAATATCGTAGCAATATGTTACAGCCGAACACACTTTTTGCATCCCACATCTGCGCCGTCATATTATCTGTAACGAACGTCTTGACGGAATGCTGCCCACCAATCATGTACTTGAAAAAGCTGAACAGCCTGCGCAAAGGTGCAGGCTGACATGCAGGCTTACGTGACAGGTTGCCCGGTCCCTGTGCCCTTCATCACAAGGGAATTGTGCGGCTTGTACCTCCACAGTGAAAGTCAAAAGCCCTGCAAAAGCCTACCCAATACGATTTGCGTCGTGTTTAGCATCAATATTTACGACGTCCGGAAAATGTTGGAACAGAGCGGGAGTAGCAATGGTGGCTAAGACTGCCACCGTTGGATTCCACCACCAGTACACAGCGGCATTCGAGGCGCTTTTCTAGAACAGATCACATGTGATCTACTCAATAAAGAAAGACGAAATGATCGAACCGATTGACAGCGGGGTCGGAACTTGGCACAACAGTTGCGGACGCCGCACACTAGATTTAAACTGGAATTAATTTCGCCAAAACTACGGGATGTCCGAAGTTGAGAAGTTTACGCGGAGTTAGTCTGATCCGGCTGTACGTTGGAGTGATACGTCCCTTCAGCCATTTTGTTTGGGTAAGCAAATATTCAAAGTCACCTACCATCACCCATTCGTGTGCGATTACCAGTTCACGAGATGACGCACGGTATCAAACCATCAGCAAATCATGATACACGCATTACCGGGATGAATTCCGCGGCCCCAGTTTTGACTGGTCAGATGGCTGCTGCAGCGGCGTAGAGAATTTTCATGCAAAAGTAACAATTTACTTCCTTTTTTGAGATCAAGCTTACAAAGCAAGAGCTCACTGCTCACTTACTCTTTCAAAGCATTTTTGAATGCAGTGAAGGAAAATAATCCTGCATCTTTGAAACTGAATCACGCTAAACGATGGCAGGTAGTTGTAACGCAATGGAACCTTGACTGTTCCCGCTTACACACGTTTAACATATGAACTTACGTGTGCACCTCTCTCCCAGTTACACGTATCCTGGGAAAATCACCACGAGCTCCGGACAGGAAGGAGTAGCCTGCCTGAGTGACCTTGACCTGTTTCTGTGACCCTCACGTGACTTGTACCGGTTGTACCGGTTTCGTTTTTGGTGTCAAATATACGTGTGTCTGCCCCGCGGTCGTTCTCCTTTCCTATCCGTGCATCGTGCTTGCGGTGTCTCCACGTGCCGCTGCGTCTAAGCTAACCCTGTCTATCCGTCGACGCACCCACGCTACACAATAAAAGGTTGAATTCCCCGCCCACAGTGGACGGTGAGTACGGTTAAGCAATTTCCTACAAAATTGCAATCGCATGGTGATTGTTCAGGTTTTCGGATGAATTCTGTCGAATGCTGCACTTCACATTAGAGGTTCCCTCATCCAACCTATGGCTTCGGAGAAATATCGGGCTTGTATCTTACGTTTGGCAAAAATGTGATATGCTGATTGGCTAATTTGTCCACAGTTCAGAAGACGGACCTGTGCAAATAGAGTTAACCTGCAGGCCAGGTCAGCACCTAGTTGGACACATTTCTTGCGAAAATATGGGAGAGTGAGCAGGCAATGCATACGAATAACCACCAGCCATAAGTTTCTGCGTACGTTCCAGGACATCTCAAAGTACCTTGCGTACGGTGTATTCACTTTCACAACTCACCTGCATCAAGTGCCTAAGCTCAATTGACACCTCAAAATATGCCCAGCACTGTTCTCTGATGTCCTATTCACTCGTCCCATCAGTCACCCTCTATGCCAACAGGGCTTCGAAATTTCCGGTTTCTGGTATCCAAAAGTAAACTCAGCGAAAAATCTAAAAAAAACTTCTGCTCAGTAACCCGGTTTAAAACTGAGGCTTTCAATTGCTTTCACTCTTGCCATTCATGATTTTGCAACGACCGCCAGCAAAGCTGGTAGAGAAGCCTGCTGAAAGATAATTTTATTTCTTATGGCATCCGCTGCTGGACCCACATATTACGAAGGCTCATTCTATAAAATGTAAAAAGCAACCATTATAGGACATGTCGTTGATTTGTGGGAGAGAAATTGGTAATGGAGAGCGAACGACTGATTCCATGTTCGGACGGCGGCCCACACATGCGACAACCGAAATCGATGGACATTTCGTGATGGTCCCGCAAGCTACGGGAGGCGATGCTTGGTGTTTTTGTTGATCCAATAGCCCTTCTGCTATTGGTATACTGATGATCACGAGATGCTGACTGCTAACTGGTCCAAGGTGATTATATTTGAACCAATCACTTCCTTGGGTTTGACTTGCGGTTAAATCAAATTACAATAGAAATATCTCAACATACCGGTATATTAGATTTGCCAAAATTTGTATGTTTCTATAAAGCCAGAATAACGTACAAGGGTTTCATAGCTTGCAACAGGCTCGCTGACATGAAACTTGCAAAAACTCCCGGGTTTGTGTGTAAATTTTCCTTTGATACTTCGACCTGAAGCAAGTGTCCCTGTAACTCGAGGAGTGTTATTCAGGATAATAGTCATCATAAACACATTCAGTAGCGCCTGCTAATTCACAAGTTCAGCGAACTTAATGCCCGCGGGATATAGTTTTTACTCCTAGGATTCATACTAATCGGTAAGACAACTAAGAGTTGTCACGAATTGTATAGGACATACGTCCTCAAGTCGGATTTTCTCTGGGAAAACTGACTGATAACACACTGAGGACAGTAAGCCGTGGCTACCAAGAAAAGTGCGTCGACGGCACACCTACGGACGGTATACGACCAGAAGAACGCATTTGTGACACCATGTTATTTCCCACGAGCCTTTCAGCTGATACTTCTTGACCATCATATCCATGATCATCACATCCATGACCACCATTTCCCACGGTTTAAGCGTAGAAGCAAATTATCCACATTCTATGGAGGCATCCATGATTGGATGGCCAAAATCGATGACACCTGTGATCAGCGAGGTGCATGGATGGAAACCTTCAAAATGAATCATCCAGAACTTAACAGTTAGTCGCGTGTGCCGCAATGTGATTCGCAACGTCTGGGAAAAACGCAACAGGCTGTGGTGCGCTACCTCTACTTGCAATAGTACCACGTGACTGCACCCGTGGAGTTTGGCCATGATTGGTGGCGCATCGCTCCTATTCAAAAGAGCCCGCGACACCTCCAGCATTACTATCATGACTCCCGAGCAGCATGTCATGAACAGACCGAAACTTCCTGTGGTGTGACGGAATGTGTGTCTCCGCGACCCACTGAACTGTACTGTGGGGTACCCGTGCGCCGACCACAATCTCTCATATCGGGAAGGTCAACAGCTACGGGTCTGACGAACAGTCTCCTGATCCTCCAGGTTGAGAGCTGGAAGACTTATGGCGACTTGTTATGCAAAACTTGAAATCCACTTGCATTGATCGCAAAACACCGCTGAACGCCGCCAGGTTTTTGAGCCAAAGGGGATCTGGTCGAGGAACCTATTCGTCCTCCTGTCTAGGTGTGGGCATCCGGGCTATATCCAAGCCCACTGAATTGCACAATTACAAATAAACTTATGCCACATCAGCCGTGGCATGGTGGCATCATCTGAGTCGAGTTGATTACTGCGTACAACAGGGTGGGTAAGCGAAAAATACTACTGATGATATCTCCGTCCTTTCTCCCACACATGCTTTTCTCCCCTCTCCCCAACCCACTAATACCTCACTCCAGGTAGACCTAGCACTTAGGACTGACGACTCCGTTCCTCCTGTAACGGTTTTGCAAGCAACATCTAGCGTCATCAGGCGTCGACCTCCTCAGGCACCTGGAAGTCAATCTCCGAAACTCGACGCCCCGTATATCTGGTCGCCTTCAGTATCCGCACTCGGAAGCGAGCAGGTCCACAGGCTTCTCTTAATCTCACACTGTACTCATCTTGCATTGATATGTGCTGAGAAAGAGAAACAAGATTTCAAGATGCAAGCACAGTGGTTGAACTGACCACTCCATCCCTCCTCACTCACTTCTGGCCGCGCAACTGTGGAGATTCCGACGCAGCGGCAGCAAATGCATTTGCGGGGATGATATCGTCCAAAGTAAACTGCACGACAAATTATTACAAAGTCAAATGAGTGCGCGGACCGACCGTTGAGTCTGTTGAAAACGCAGAAGTCTAATAAAACGGTGGAGGTTTGGCAAGCCAGCATCACCGAAAGCTTATTTTCCTTGATACGTGCTACCGGACCCCAAAAACCACAGGTCAGTGAAACCGTCAGGGGTCAGAGTGGAGTGACGATCCTGAATAAAAACGTCTCGGCCACTGGCCTGATACTTCAAGCAACAGTTATCGAAGCCACTCATCCGGAGCCCACGGTTGACATAAAACCCTGCACGGTGAGCGTAACCCCCCCTGCGGTCTTGGAATTTTATGATGCGTATGATCTTTAAGGCGCAACCGAGTCCTCATTAGGACAACCTCCCACTCGCGTTGGCCAGGAGCTTTATCCATTTCGGGTACTTCAGCTGAAACGGTTGCCTTTTCATTTTTGCAGCGTTGGGTGAGTAACTTTGGCATACCTTCCACCGTTACTACCGATCGCGGTTCACAATTTCAGTGTAATCTCTTCCGTGAGTTTTCTACACTATTCGGTTTCCATCACATTTCGACTACCGCGTATCACCCCTGCTCCAACGGTCTGGTTGAGCGTTTCCATCGCTACCTCAAAGCTGCATTGATTGCCCAAATGAACCCATCTGCATGGTCCTCTTCTTTACCCCTCATTTTGCTTGCTATTCGCTCCACTATCAAGGAGGATCTTCACTGTTCACCAGCCGAACTAGTATACGGTACAACTTTACGTTTACCCGGTGAACTGGTTTCCCCTTCTGGCGCACAGCCCGAATCGCCCGTCACATTCGTCACCCGTCTGAAACAGCATATGTCCGACCTTCGAGCGACACCGACCAGACGATCAACGCGAAAAGAGCACATCTCAACCAATCTCTCTTCTACACCATTTGTATTTGTCCGACATGACGCAACGAGGAAACCCCTCCAACCCTGTTATGATGGCCCCTTCAAGGTTATCGAACGTCACTCCAAATACTTTGTCTTAGAGAGAAACGGAAAGCACGACACTGTCTCCATTGAGCGTCTGAAGCCAGCCTCCGTCGAAGCACCCAAGACCACATTCATCAATCCCGCTCTCTCACCCGCACTTATCCAAGATACCCTGCCGCCAACCTCACTCCTTCCACCAGTCGTTCCGGACGCGGTGTCCGTTTCCCTCAACACTTAGCTGATTACGAAACTTGAAGTGAACACCGTTTTCATCCATTATTCTAAATATTCGAACGTTTTCCAGCTTTCACGGTCAACGCTCTAATGGCGAAGTAGTGTCGTGTTTTGTATCCTTCTTTTGCTTCCATTATAACATTACGTATTTTGTCCGTTGCATAAACGTTTTGGGTTTGAATACGAAAAACTACAAGAACGCGCATTTGCACAATCTCACGCAATACAAAACGTGGTCATGTGCTTCGACTCCCTCTTCTGGGACTTTCCCCTCTGATTTCGCTCGCGCTTACAGCGGTCATTTGCGAATTTTATGTGCTAACTCTGGTATCAGCCTATCTTCGGATTTTATTCTATGTGGGAACTGTTCAGAAGGAGACATCTGGACGGGATTAATTGGATTATTATTTATTCGCTGACCTGGGCCAGCGATGAACTATTTTAAAGAGAACAATTGTTAGTTAGTCTGTTCCGTCTGACCTCATTATTAGTGTATACTCAATCTAGCGTTATTAGTTTTATTCCATTGCCACACACTTCTAGTAAAATAGATTCTGAGCAGCCAGACCGCTACACCCACTTGAGCCTGTAATCCCAACGACGAAAACAGATTTTTCGCCTGACCCCATTCGCTTCGTTCGAAACCGCTGAATCTATCTTTTGGAGTTAACCAACCTAGTCTCCTACCGTAATTTCGGGTTTCCTCTTCCACAAGTTCAATTCCCTATACGGTATTCGTTTAGCCCTACGCATTAGCGCTATCTGGCCACCAAAAATAACCTTTACACCTGAATTCTCTACAACAGTGAGACCAGTGCGTCTGCTCGAATTCAATTTAAACTATACTCTTCAGACACAACTTGTCGTTCGTCTCCAGATCAAAGTCTTCAATCTCCATTCCCATTTTCGCTTTTTGTGAACTTAACAGTTTACTCGACCGCTCAAGGTCACTCATGGCCAGCAGCGGTTTTCAGTTTTAGTTCATGTCAGTTGGCGTCACCTTTGAACTAGTCATACCACATGCCCACTGTCATCGTTGTTTTTTGGTTCCCATAACTGCGGTGACACTTCACATAATAAGCATGCCTCTTTGGTTGTAACCTCCTCTCCATTGTGTATTTGGCTGCCGCGTTCAAGTTGCAACGACCTGATGAAGCCTCAATCGGCATGCTCCCTACCGGTCTGGAAGTAACCCTATTATTATTATTGTTATTATTATTATTAAACTGTTCACTGTTTCGTTTCATTCCCTATACCGGTTTAGGCATGACCAAGTCTATTGTTCACTGTTTATGATGGCCCTCTTTTTCGCGCAGTCCCCAATACCCACCAACCCCATCCAGTCGTGCTTTATTCTGACTGTAATCGCTTGATCGTGCCTCAAGATGCGCCACCCACTAGTTGGGAACAAACATTATAATTATAATATTATAATAATATATATATTATATATAATATAATTATTATAATAATTATAATAATTATATTACGTCCAAGCTAGGTATCACCGTACTGGAGATTTAGCGGGCAACCCTCAAAATCAGGCCAGATTTCTCAAGGAATCAGAGGCTAAAAAGCTGAATACACACTGAAAAAGTCAGTGTGCTAATCACTGGCCACTCAGTCCGGGTATTTAAGAAGTCATAGAGAATTCATTTCAGTTAACTCACACCATCATATCTACAAGCGTGAAGTGGTTATGCTTTTGACAACCCGCTGCTTGAAAACCGACGGCAAACGAGAAGGGATTGTGCACGTGGAACACAGTTGAAACACGCAATGCCGTCTTCCAATAACTTGGTACGGTAGTTTCAGCTGACGAATTCAGAGGTTACTACTGCATAGGGCATCAGCATCATCACTGAGAGCACTGCATCAGTGTTCAACAATGGTGAGTAGTGAAAGTCTTATTGTGAAGAAAAGAAAAAAGTGAACGGGGAGGGGACTTAGTGCTATCTTACTACAATAATTCCGACGTGCCTCCACCTCCAGACACTCATTCAGGCAATCGGGCCAGAAACTGACAGCAAGAGCGCCACTGGCCACGATTTGCAACCAATTATTGAAACGTCTTAAACCAGGCGCAGTAAGGAGCATGCGGCCCCCATCCTAGAAGCCCCCAGACGTTCTGAAATCTCTTTCATATCCTTCTTACACGTCAAGGGTTAGCTACCTCTCTGCTTCCACCACCCTGAATTCGGCACGGAAAACAGCTCCCTTGAGCGAATGATGGTTCGGCGCGCGCAGTGCATGGCCTAACCAACGCAGCTCCTGTTACTGGGCAGATTGTTCGATGGACGCCCTCTGCATGACCGAACACTTGCTTTCTACTTGTCTCGTTAGGAATTCGCTGACACCAACCTGCACGAGCTCTGGTTCCCAGACGATTATCGAACACTTTAAGACATCATATTTCCCTCACTCGGACAGGCCATACAGAAAAACCGTATCATTGCCTGATACACATGTTTTTCGGGATTCAGGGACATACCGTTTTCCTCCACAGGTGTCTCGACTTAGCGGACGTATCCCTAAGCTTGCACATTCGTGCATTGATCACATGCCATGTGTACGTGGACTGGGATAATGCCGTGATAACCACACCTTTGAGGACGATTCGTGTCCTCAACCGGATGTGTTGTGTTAAAAGACTGACCGAATGCAGTGCTGGTTTCCTGGAAGTCCACGCTTCCTACCGTTTTTCCGGACAAGTCGCTTTACATGTTCCAACCGCCAATCTGGAGCACCAAGTGACTGTTTTGGTCAAACGATGGTATGAGACACTCCGAGTGTCACACGGACACCCCTCAGTGTATCACGGAGGCATATAGTCCGTCACACCAATGTAAGTTGACTGATCATGTGCTACTACTACATGACATCTGTTTTGATGGTCGGGCTTTACTTCTACGACGATCCAAAAGACAACAGTCGCTGGGCGCCAGTTCAATAGGTTTCAATCGTAACGGAAACGCCATTGTAAGGCGGACATTGAAGTGTCTCTGTACTCCGAGAAATTGTTACGAGACGGCCCGGGGATAAATTTGTACGGTTTGCCACACAAAATGCGAAAACGGCGCATTCTTATTTATGGAAGCAGTATTGGTCCACCGCCAGTGCAATACATCGCGACGAATTTCCGGGTGCAGTTACAAATACTCAAGCATACTAGCTTAATCATGAACCATGTCCGTGTAGGAAACGGAACTAAAGTGAACTACTACGCGCTCGGGAACACAAAAGAAACAGTACACTTCACCCTACAAAAAAGAATGGCTATTCCTACCCGGTAGCACAGTCATATCTTTTCATGCGGCATTCGCAACACCTTTTTATCCACTTCTACAGCTTACCGGTGCGTTAGACACACACAGTGCGCACGCGACCTGCGAGTGTTGCTCAACAACGACCGCCGATTGTGACTGATCGTCCTGATATTACACATTGTTAAAAACTATTCGACAGCAAACTGCCACATCTGGCCTTCTCTGGACCCCTTAGGCGTACCATCCGAGCCTCCTCAACCTTATGTCCTACTTGAACATCAGCTTGCAAGCAACTGAAGAAATACATCCATTAGCAAATTACACTACCGTCGCCTTGATATCCCATATATTGTGCCAACTGGAACAGGAGGCAGCCTTTTTGCAGAACATTGTTGTAGAACCTCATCAACTGGAAATGCAGCCGAGTTTCCGTTAGAACCAGTTTAATTTGCAAATGAGTGGGTTTTCCCTAGTTGATCGCTTGTCTGGTTTTGTAAAACATTTCTGAACGGAGAATGATCCTAAGTCCATCCCGCATAGAACCAATCGAAAATGTTGATTTAATCTGCGAACAAAGGCTTCGAAGTTGGACCCGTGCTTGAAACCATGCACACCATTAAAATTACACCTAAGACAACCGTAATTATGAAACCACATTTGGCTTATACTGGCCCCACGTTTGATAAGCTATTCGCTGGCAGCATTATTTTGGTGATATAGAGGGGATGGCCGCCGTTAATGTGGCAGGGCGGGACGACACTGCAGAAGCGAACAACCCAGGGTAAACTTGAAATGTGTTCCCAGGAAGAAGTGAGAATGGAAGTTCTTTATCATACAAAGGAAGTATACAACAGGATGAAAATGGCACAAGTCTTGGATGTATTAAGGGCTGGTAAAGCGGCAAAACAGCCTGAAAATATTCAGTCGGCATGAGAACGACCACTCGCACCTTCGCGCACATCGATGGTGAATTTGTACTCTTGATCACAACCCATATAGGCATCGGACATGAAAAATAGGGTGAACTCGTGCCGTCCAGAATGGGTTGGAGCAGTCAAATCCAACCGGATCTTCATTGACTGTGACACAAACAACCGCTTGATTGCAACAAGCGAATTTGTCCTCTGCTCCCCAATTACCAACCACCAGCCTTCCTCACGAGGCTAAAGACATGAAAAAATTGTTAACGTTAATCCAATGCAGTGAAACCACACAATTTAACATATGCCAAGTTACGCTAACAAAGTAATCCAACCAGGGCCAACCGAATAAAGTGCGACATCGGAATAAATTCCGGTTGACTTAAAATCTGTTGCGCTTCAAACCACCTGAAAAGGTGCAAATCTGCGGGTTCAGCATCGTTAGGTGAACCGTTCCCCCCTTGAAACCAGATAAGAAAATCTGACGCATCCAGAGAATCACTGGAAATTCAGGTAGGTTAGTAGCTTAAATGTATCGTGCACCGAGTCGTCCGAACCAGGGGCTTGTAGGGGAAGGGAATTTCAGGACGAAACAGGACTGACCGTTCAGATCGACGACTGGATGAACAACATGCCTCCGTCAAGACCGACTGCCGACGAGAATCGTCGAGATACACCTAAATGTCTCACAACCAATAAAGTGGAACAATGAATATACATCTGTTGACACACTCAGCTGCACATTTGTGGTCGGCAACTACTCATCGCTCAGGTGAGCAAACGAGGACAAGAACCAGGGAATCAGGACATCGATCCACAAACGTCTGCCGTTGTGCAGACCTCAAAAGGACCAACCACAATGAAGTCAGATGCTTTCCTGCTACATGCCGAAATGCATTATGATTATTTGCAATTGGGATGGTGGTGGTTTGGACATTATTATTATTATCATTACTTTAAGCACTGAACCGAGGCCAAGGTCATTTGGACACGTGTCGTCCTTCAGTGAGAAAACCATAAACGAAAACGAAAGAAGAGATAAGGATGTTACCTTGAGTTGTGGTAACTGAAATTCGGAAGATAAGTCCTAGGATAAGCGAATTAGCTAGCGGATACCAGGTCGTCATTGACTGTGATAGACTTTCACCTTGGAAAGTGTCTTCAGCTATCGATGAGGGCTTCCACCAAGACCCTAATCCACCGGACGACACCTGCCCAGCTTGATAAGGCCTTTTTATGGTCCGGGATGGTGTCACCGGCGACCATCATTCCTTCGTCACCAATATGACTTTGACTTCACACCCAACGACAAGTCTCATCTGGAACTTCGGAAAACGAGTTATCCAGCGAATGCTGTGCTTTATCATTCCCTCGGTTATAGCATTTAACCCAGTTTGTGATCAGTTAGCTACATAGATACCGTTTGGCGGCGGCAACGAAACCGAAGGTCTGTACGTATCTCGGACACATCAAATGGACCGATCGCGCGAGTCCTGTACAGTACATGTTTCGTGGATAGCATTACCTCTTTTTGGCGCCATGATCGACAAAATGCTGCACATTCTACAGATTATTTCATCCACAGTATGACAACAGAAGTTTGACCACCGCTTTTGCTTCATTGTTAATGATGGAATTGAAAACGAAGTGGAAAGTTTGGACCCAAATGGAATACGGATCCTTAAGTTAGGCATTAAGAAGCATACAGTGCACACGAAACAGTGACATTTCTACCTCGTACACCTAAGTGAGGCATATCGAAGTCGCTTCTAGTTACAAACACCACTTTGAAAATCCCCAAAGATCCATCAAATCCCATTATGAGAAGGATATGGGCCAATAGCATACCGCCAGGCAAAAAATTACACTGAAGTATGAATAACGAACACTAACATGCAACTTACACCGTTAAACAGAAGTGGCATTGATATGGCCTACCGACCACCAAGAACTGAATCGCATGCAATAAGCAATATCGATTCTGCTCCTCTGCGTTCAATAGTTTTAGCTACATCACACTCAGTCTGACGATTCCTCTCGTTACGAATCTCTCCCAAGCACGAGGGCCGACATACTGCCAGGTCGCCTAAGCCTAGACAGGAGAAGTCGAGACGCAGAGGTTGGGTTCGAACCACGAACCTTTCGGACAGAGACTTCGCGCCTTAACCACTGCGCCACCCTGACTCTAAAGCATACGCACAGGCAAGTCCACTTAAAACAGGTGAAAGATGGGAAGAAACGGACCCTGCAGGTTTGAAACAATAAACAAAAAGCCTCCAGCTGCTCGGAGAACGGCTCGAGGGAAGATTTGATAGCGGAAGGTTGTACTGAGTGCCTTCTGTGCAACAACATAGACCTGTGTAGATTTCCGCACTGGTTTTAATTTCAGAATGTTTAAATCTAGCCGGTTTACTCAAAGAGAGGGCGGAAATCAATACAACAAATAAAAACATAACATATCAGCACTGGTCAATGGATATACCTGAGAGAAGAATGGCGCGACAACGGGTCCAACATTATCCTCCTCTCGTTCAAGCGAAACATTAACAGTCAGGGTCTCACCACTGTAATGGGACAAATGGACAAAAACTGGACTAATAGAGGCTGGTCGGTCATGAGAGGTTGTACATACAGATTACACCATTACAACTGGTTAAAATTCCGCTCGCCCTTGTGAATTTAAAGATGTTCAACCCGTGAGCCGGTTAATCACTTTCGATACTGGTATTCTGTCTGATGAAATCACATCTCATTTCACAGAACCTCTGAACGCAAGGCAACTTACGCCTGTCCACATCGTCCGACAGTTTTGATGCACCTTTGGGTGAGTTTGGGAAGACACTCACAAACATCTGTGGCAACGTGATGGAGTGCCCTAAGCCCAAAGTAAGTTTTTCTCAAGGTCGAGGAACTCTGAATTTCCTTGCTGATTTACATATTACTTATTAGGAAACACTTGGTCAGATGATTGGGTCACTTCATAGACATATAAAGCTACCGAATGATGTCTCCTGAAATACAATGACAGCGGTTCCATACACTTATTCGTAACAACATACAGCCAATTTTACCAGGAGTTTCTGATATCTAGATTTCGACCTAAAGCCTTAATGAATGACTAAACAAGGTAGTTGGGTTTGTCGGGATTTTTTAATTTCATTCGTTCATCTTGCCCGATCCCGACCAAAAGAACCAGTAGACAGTGAGTTCAATCCCACTCCTATTAAAAAGCAAGCATAACCAGGACCACAGACCCCATATGCTCGGAGGATTTGATGGTCCAAAACATGGTATTCAATAATGGATGTTAGATAGCCTTCCATTATTGACGAAAAAACCGTCCGTCTTCAAGGGTTACGGGTGGTTCATTGTGGGGTTTCATACCCAAGACGCAACATGCGTACATTCGCACCTAGGACCAACTTCTGTACGATCAGCACTTATTGATTTGTCAATTCATATGTTCCTAAGAGTGGGATGAAAGGAATTATTGGGCACACAGATGTCCTATGAAAACCAGATGCCATGGCGCTTGACAGGGTAACCTCTTCCTATCAAGCATACTGTAGCCCTCAAGAAGGAACATCCTCTCACGTGCACCTACCCCATCACATGAAATACTCCACTGAATCGACCATCAAAGTACCGGAATCGTCCAAAAGAACCATAGTCTTTCGTGCTAAAACGTTTTTATCAGAAGCCACATAAGAACACCAAGACTTTGTACACAAGTACCAAAACTACTGCATAGAAGACAGAATACTCGTCTACCTCAGGCCAAAAACCTTCAGTAAATCCGTAAGAAGTTCTGCACCAGCCGGTAGGCAACAGAAGACTGGAAATTCTAACATTTCCCTGGCACCACTTTGTTCCAAGTGAGATTTGTTTGATTTTTTCATTAGTTCTCATAACAGCTCACACATAAATTAGTGAAATTTTCTCCCCGCACTAATCGGTGAATATCCGAGGGGCCACATTTTCATTTCCTGAGCTATGTCTTCCACTTAAATGGCCTGGGGTGCCAGGCTGCTGACTAGTAACATACAGTCTTTCGCTCTGAGGTGCAGCATCCAGAACACTTCCGTCTGGTACGTCCTGCGTGATCGACGCCACCACCAGATGAGCACAAGACTACATTCTTCATCTCAGAAGACTCGAACTAAAACAAATACTTATAACAGGATTCCAATCGATTTTCGTGTGTGGAGAGTAGATAACGGGATCATGCGTTCTTTCTTCAACCGATTAAATTCTGAAAACGGTGCTAATCAAAAGTAGCGGAGCATTGTGACCCATCGGTAATTTAAAGAATTCAACGGTTCTGCCGTAGATAAATAGAGTTGGTCGATTTTTTATGAATCTTCGGGTCTATCCGGCTAAGCTACGCAAAATAAAGCTGATAGTGGACGTTCCGGGAAGTCAACTTCATTCTGGAAAACACTGGGGGAGAACATCCGAAAAAAACAATGTAGATGAGTTTGTAAAAAAACGAGAAAACTTACGCTCTCACTGATGTTTTGCTAAGATTTGTTCCAGCGAAGTTTACGACATCGTAATTTATTTCGATGTTGGGATACCGATTGCAAAACCTGGCAACATCAGCCAGTTGCGCCGGAGTGAGATCCGAGAGAAGTTTATTGCGTGCATCGTCCTCCATTTCTATCAAGTCGAAGACCGTCTCGATTTTCGACTCGCGACACCTAGCAATACGCTCGGCTGTGAAATGTGGTATTTGACGAAGATATGAGTCCTTGTGCCACACAGCCTGAGTGACCATTTGAGACAATTCCATGGCGGCCAGAGCAGGTCCAAGCCAACTATTACTCGACAGAACATCTACACAGGCCTATGAACACAGAAGATGGAAGGTCCAGTGAGGCAGTGGAAAAGTTCCAAGTGTAATGAGCACCAAGAGCATGAAGCCAAATCATCTGTATGAGTCATCAAAAGTAGTACAACAGTCGTGAGACTCTAAACTGCGTACCGGGTAATACAATACTTCTTAGAATTGGAGCTGCACTGAAACGTCAGCCATGGATCTATGAAGACAGGCAAAGGCACCCATCATTATCACCATCGACAACGCAACATCAGTGTTCAACAATGACGCTGTGCTACCGTACAACGAAATTTATTCGAAAGCTTTACTGTGAAGAAGTGGATGGGTAAGGGGTTTAGTCCCAGCCTACCACAATCATTTCGAGATGCCTACACCTCATTCGAACAATCTAGATAGAAACTGACTAGAAGAACACCATGAAACTGATCAGCCGTAGGCAGGATGGATCACGCGGATCCCATCCTGGAAGGCGATGCACACCGACAGTACCCAGACATTTCATGATCGTTTTCATACTCCTTTGCCAGGTCAAAGGCTCTGCTTGTGCCACCATGAAATGGACATGTAAAACAGCACTCTCTTCAGGAGACGCAACATATGGATAAATCACAGCAGCTTCCGGAAAGATTCTTCGATTGCAGTCCCTATTGAACGACCGAACACTCGCCCTCTAATAGTATTATTGCGGATCCACACCCCTACGAGCAGCAGTCATTGTAGACCTAAAGATGTCTCAGTTGCGCTACTAAGCCTCATAGAGATGCAACAAAACCGCCCGTATTGTTGCCGATCGTAAGCCTACCTGAACAGGACAAACCACCACCTTAATTTATCGGGGAGTGTTACCTCGAGTTTTCCACTCCCTTCAGTTATCCGGAGTTCCGAACCATTAATCGTCAATCGGTCGGCATGTGCACTCATTTGCACTCGACTCTTGGAGTCCCTAGAACGAAATGTCTCAGAGAGTTGAGTAACTTTGATCTTTTCCGAGGTCCAACGCTTCGATGTGGCTAACTATGCAGTACTAAAGGCAGAGCACCCGATATTTCCCGTGACACAGTTCAGTGAGACTATAGGGTACATTGGTTAGAAAACGATGGTTGTAGCTTGTTCTAACAACCAACGACAGCTTCAGAGAAGTTACACGCTGGACTCCCTAAAATATTGTTAACTTGTAAACAGGAAAAAATACACTCATAATGAGAGGTAAGGTGGAGGACTGACAAGCAGAATGGCATACAGTATGATACTACAGTGCTTCTCCAATCTGATGGACCTCCCAGTATCGACTCTCTTTCAAATGACCATACGGCTGTGAATGGTACAGGTGCAACAAGTCACAAGTCAATAAGATCAGCTAATTATTGTCCGAATCCGGTTCAAAGCATTCTGACTGATCACCTAAGTAATTACAATGTACAAATGAAGATCAAAGCGGGCAAAGTTAATCCAGTTAGCAAACTTCATTTGTTTTAGTCGGCAATCCAGACAAACAACCGGGCCTGTACAACAAGGGTCGCATGACGCAAATCACGGGCCGAACCAATCACAATGCAGAATTCGAAACGAATTCCAGAAAGGTGGTTTGAACACCAATAAAATGAGTGCTTCCTGGAGTGAACCGAAGCTATTTCTTGATCGATTTCCGGGGTTATGACAAACGAAAATCGCATGGTTGAGCTATTCTTGCTTCCACATTCAGATCACTTTAATAGTGTTGCCGAGGCCGCAATTGAGCCGGATACTACGCAGCCTGCAAAAAATAAAAATCACGCTGTTATGACATCCCGGTGTTTGAAAGCAGGACGCAAGTAACATCGGATTACATCACAGTGATCAAATTGGTTTCAACTCGCTCACACAGGAAACAGCGAGGAATATTCCTAATCTTAGCTCTGAAAACAAATATGAACAGACATAGTGTACTGAGATGTGGAAAGCCTACCTGAATCAACCGAATAGTACAACCAAGAAGTCGATCAGTGTCCGACTGCATCTCAATCGGTAATTGTAAGCGTGACAGGTGCGCCTGGAGTAACAAGTTCGCCTTGACATGAGGGCTGGAGAACTTGGCTTTAGGAGCTAGCTTTTGTGGGACCTTGGTAGAAAGCTGTCTCAACAGAGCATCCTCGTGATGGCGCACTGGCAGTAGACTATCGAATTCTGACGCATTGCTGATCACGTCTAGTAAACCACGAATTTTCATTTTCCCAGTTAGAGATAAGCTGAAGAGCTCTGAAAAGGGAGGAGCAAGATAATCCAAAGTGATCATCGAACTCAAGAACAACTTTTGTCTACAAGGTGGGGCGACCCTACAAGATACCACGACTACATTGGGCATTGCAAATTAAAGAAGCAGGCCACATTGCTCTAAGGGGGCAGACACAAGTGCGGTCACCATCAACGCTAGCAGCAACACGCGTGCTTCGAAGTTGTACAGTTGCAAGATATACTTATTCCCGAGATGCCCCATACGACGTAGCTCAACTACACGCTTGGGAAATAATTAACACAAACTTCAGATACAAGACTGACGCCTGTTTTTTATGCTTGGAACAATCAGCAAGTGCAATAAACCAGAGTTTGAACTACAAAGTGGGTTGATATTTGCTATGAAATTGGGCTGTCACATCGAACTATATCGATGGAGTCCAGCACAGGATAGATAATGCCAAACGTTGTTTGCGCCAACCCGCATTTGCAACCAGATGGGTGGTCTTCACTTCGCGAAGACCCCAGAGTACAAAACAGGAGGTGGTGGTCCTAAAGCAATCAGCCTGCCTGAATGATGGTCCACAATTCTCAACTAGCACTTGGGAACAACCAAAGAGCTGAAACTCACAGTGTGTATAGAGAATAGTGTAGTAGCCGACATCACTCGTAAAACGCGCCCAAGGCACACACACAGAGAAATACTACGCACAGTCATCATTGGGCTACATTTCCAGTACAGAAGTGGTTTTAGCAAAATTAGAAGAACAAACCTGGAATTCTGGCCTGTCACTGTAACAAATTCAGGTTTTCTTACACAGAGAGAGCCGTTACCTCTGATATGAGATTTACTTTTATCAAAATATAAGTCACTCATTTTAACCGAATTAATTGGGAGATTAGCTAGTCTCGACTATAACTATCTGCCTATGCAAAAATGCAGGAAAACAAAGGGAGTAGGCGAAAACGTGCTACTAGTGTAGATTACGGTCAAACGATCCGTGCAAGCTGACTCAGGGAACGAAGTCAACGAGACGAATTCAAAAGGGCTATTTTGATATGGGCTACAAACTTCGTAGACGTTATTTTGGTAACAAAGGTTGCACAGCTGTATGCCATCTTTCACCAACACCAGGGATTCCATGAATATTCTCATGCAAAAAAAGCTACCAGCCTGTTTGAACACACTTTTCTTCCTGTCACGCACAGTCAAATCAGCCCAAGAGTTTAGTTCTTATGGCACTATTGCGAAAACCTACACCCAAGTCGTACTCTGGGGCAGAAAGTGCACAATTTCGGCAACGCATGACCTCACTACGAGCACATTTGTTCGTTCTCAAACTAGTTGGCACAGTAGTTCAATAGAAATCCAATACTGTTCCCGTCATCGACCACAACAAGTTCAGGGGCACGGTAGAGGTATGGAACTACTTGATGGGTGTATTGCGCAAGGCAATGCGCGAACGAAGATTTGGTCAAACGGTGATAAGGAAAACAAAACAGCTAATACATCCTGGCAACATATAAGCTGATAGTGACGAGAATCCCGTTTCCAACCAGCCGATTCTGCGTTGCACTGTTCTGAAAGACGTGCCTAGAAAAACAGCCAATAATAGTAGCGAAACTGGAGGACGATCTTTATTAGACGGACTAATATACACACGTATTCAGCTATCATTCGCTCTAACAACTAGAGAAAGTGAAACTGCAGTTAGGAGAACTGGAAGATTACAACTGAAGCTGCAAGCCATTTCACGCCATTTTTTTAAATCAGCATTTCACAGAGAAGAAAAATCATTCCAATTAAATGTTCACACATCTTATCTCCCGGTTCTCCTGCAAGGTCATCATTGAAAATCGAATGCACCCAAGAGACCCTTGAGAAGAGATGTCACTTCTTGAAAATCGAAAACAACGTCCTTAGTCACGACCTAGCAACTGATAATTGTGAAAATGCCGCCACCAGAGAAGGCGGAGTGTCATCCTCTTCTGTGATGGTCTTCTTGGAAAAAGGGTATTATCACAGTGTCTGGTAAGTAGAGCGGAATTCATCGGTTTAAATTACAAAGTAATTAGAACCCTTAGGAGTTCCGGACCGAATTCGGCTCGGATAGTATTACAAAGATTGAGCACCATGTTGTGTATAACATAGAAATTTTCAAGTCAAAGAGCGTAGTGGAATGAGATGTTATTATCCGACGTCTGGGTTGCCGTGGGTAACCTTTTCCGGAAATTTCTACAATCAATTGGAACCCTCCTGCGGAATCGGGGAAAGTGGACTATAGAAGCTACGATACTTACCGATGGTATTGTACTGAATATAGTAGTATGCAGAAATCATGCCTAAATTGAGTGGGCACAAGTCCATTCCATCCTCGATCGATATACACTTAGAATGTTCCAAGTCCGCCAGGGTGGTTTCGACCAGTTCGCTTAAATGGTCGCTGAGATGACGATGTGTGACTCCCTAGAGGTAAGTAGAAAGAGCCGGAATGAACGGTTTCATCAAAATGGAAAAGATTCTACACTTCAAAAGAAGCTCGGGAGCAGCCCGAAATAGTGTCTGACCGGGTTTTATCATCCCGTCGGTTCATGAGTGCAAGTGCTAAAAATGTCAATAACTTAAACGTAAGAGTGCGTTTGAGACAGTACATTGATAAGAGATAAGAAATATGATAGCCTCTTAGGAAGAATTTCATACACAAGATCAGTTAAAAAACCCTCGGTAGCAATGATTATCCTCACTTTGAAGTGCGGACAGTTATAATTACCGGCAAGTGCTGTATTGTTGCTGATCAACGGGTATGACTGCTGGTTCGCTTCGAATCTCCCACCAGAATTCAGTGGCACTGAAGGCGCGCGCCAAAAGATTGTGATTAAACTGTTGAGGCGCGGATGGAGTTTTGGTTCACGCTGGATACACGTTCAACAGTGGGCATGCGTAACTCATGATCACGGCGCTCACACTTATGCTCTTGGGTGCGCTAATAAAGTCTCTACTGCTTGGTGAAAAGCATTACACCGGAGATAGTTCCTCTTTGATGCTCATATACAGAAGACCATACACAGCAATTGCAGTGTTGATACTGGTGATTCATTGCTATTGGTTAGAAGCATACATAAAACTATGGAGCTGTAAAAATTCTGGTTTAGGAATTGTACATATCAACTTGTTGAGGTCGGCACATGGTATACGCTACTGGGGTGAGATGGCTTAGCGGTTAGCGCGCGAATTTACTAACCGGAAGGTCCGTGGTTCGAACCCGTCCTCTGCATCTCGACTTTTCCTGTCTGGGCTTGGGCAACCTGGCAGTATCCCGGCCCTCGTGCTTCCTTCGGGTGGGATGGCAGATAGGCACCAAAAGGGTGTTACAGCTGAACGACTATTTTTTTATGCGCTGCTGTCTGGTTATCCTGTCCAGATAACAGCAACAACGCTAAAGTTTGTCTGTTCTTAAAGATTTAAACTCTTGTGCCGGTACGGATCAAGTGGTCGATATGCAAACTTTCAGAGCCGCTTAAATTCCCTTCGGGAAGTTAGGTTAAATGCTTTATTTGCAAAGGTAGTATCGATTCGAAACCAACAGAAAACTGGCCAGGTTAGTGGGAATGAGGTGGGTGTTAGCCTGCAGATCATTGGAACTAACTTGACCGTTGGATTCTCGGACCAATAGGATCTGGCCATTTTCGCCACAGAATCTTATTCACATAATCTGTAGATTAACAGGAGTTGAACACTTACACGGTGACAAGTTTTCTCACAGCCTTTCAGTTAAATTAAATTAAATTAATTAATTAATTAAAAAATTAAATTGAAAATTGTGATGAGTACGGATGGCATAAACCATTCTAAAGCCCTGTTCTAGAGACCTAATAGGGTTCGTTGTCAGAAGCAGTAAAGCTGATCAGTGACTGACCTTACCGCACGGCACGCATGCGCCTACAGACAGACGGTACGCTGTCGGTGTGGGTAGCAGTGAGTAGCTGGATGGGGAACTGTCAATGTGCCTGGTTCACTGAACCACAATGCATGGTTCTGATTCGCTGAAAATCAATAGCCCGAAAATCCACAAAGCACTACACCCGAAGAGACCACCTCTCAGTCATCTTTGAGCGCAACAGACATACGGATGACAATACCGGGTCCACTCCACGAATTTTATATAAGCACCACCAAATTGTAGAGCAGTGTCCGAGTGCTGCTTAATTAACCAAAGGTACGACTGAATTGCACCACGATCGTGGACATCCAAACAAACTGAACGGACATCATGTGTGCGAACGCAACCCCGAGGTCGCGATGAGGTAATAGGTGTGATCCCGACATTTCGGCGATACGAGTTTTGGTTCCTCCAGTTAAGTGCCGTGGCGTGACGAACAACAAACGAGTCACAAAACACAAGCTCTGCTATAACGACCGAGTACAGCTAGCAATATTTTACCTGTAGGTTGTAGTAATTCGGATTCTGTGTCATTCTTTGGTACAGGAACGTCCAAGTCAAATAGTCCACCGCATCCTGCTTGTTTTCGATGGTTTTCGTCACAATTTCAGCGTTGAAGTGGTCATGAAGTGCATGGTCCAAGTGCGATTCTACCGGTAGAGGCTCGTGAAGGAATTTTTTGAGGAAATCGCGCTTTCCAGATTGGCACAGTACAACAGCCTTGGCATCCGGGTCCACATTGGATCTGTTAGCATGACCCAACATTTCCAACAGGTCCGCGACGGGATAGTCCTCATAAGCGTGAATCTTGCCATTATAGTCTTGCGTGTCCATTATGATCACTAAATAAGCTTGTAGGGGGCTGGTCGAAGCCGATGACCATGTCAGTGCCCGTGATACAAGGACAGTGTGTAAGGCTCCGGCGGCGAATAATACTTCGACCAGACGTCGATCGAGTTTGGAAACAGCCTCGTGTAGGTAAGCTATACCTCCACCATGTCGAACGACTTCTGCCAAGGCATGATCCGCTAGCTGATCCGCAGCTCGTGATAACGCTTCTTCTAAATGGCCAGATATCGGCACGAACTTTGATGATGCTGCACCAGATGATGAACTGGCCGCTGCAAACATGGTAATCAAATCCAAGGCCGTGCGCTGTGCCTGTCTTCTCGTTGGAACGTAAATAAGGGTTGGCTTCCGCTGAAGGGGTTGCAGACTTCCAGATGGACTGGGACTCAGGGCGAGGCGTGTCAGCAACTGAAATACTGGTTTGGTCATAGCGAGCAAACGCGATGCCTGATGAGGAATATTGAAAGGTATGATGTTCAACTCCAACGGTACGGGTCTGGTGGCCGAGGGGAAGTTGTAAGTGGCTCCAGAAGAACAACCAAGCCAGCTGGCAATATCGCGGCCATTCAGTAAACTGTGAGACAGGCCCACAATACGGATAGGATTGTCTAATTGACTGCTGATATAGCGCATTCGCGAACACACGACTTCTAACACAGGACCGCAGTCTGAGCCCACTAAATGCAAATTGTCAGCGATGAAAAGGTTCACATTTTGCACGTTCTTGCGCTGCTTCCAACGTCTGGATAAAACATCCCAGTGTTCTGGCGAAGTAACGATAATCTGCAATATCGGCAGAAAATTTAAACAGAATTAAGCATTGGTAAATGCTGAAACATTGGGTATTCTAAGTTCTGGAATATTTGGTAAGCAGGAATGGACACGCATCCCGATTTGTGAGGACTCTACGGAACTAAGGTGTCTCTTACCTTGATTAGAAAACATGGTATAATACGATTTTTGCTACTAAATCTTACGGCCGAATAAGACGACAGAACCTCGTTAAAAAAAACTAGCCCGGACAGCCGAAAGACTCACCGAAAAGCTCACCAATACAACGAAAAAATGTCAACGACTAAGACCAAAGGCTTCACCTCAGCTTGCGATTAGTTTTAATGGTATTCAGGTTTACTCTCGAACGTCAATTTCTAACCTAGTTTCATAGTCATCCTTGGCTTGTTGCACCTGACTTTTGTCCTCACAGGTGTTCGAACGATCAACCAATACACCTTAAATTCAATGCAATTTATCAGGTATAAACAGTGTACCCTAGGCTCATTGGTTCTAGCTGCCACAGTTTCGATCACCGGAACAACGGGACAGCGTGGGACATACAGCCAAGCCTTGGAGGCGATGGCACATCTGGTTAGCTTTGATGCACGAGCGCCACTGACTGTGCGATTGGGCCATTTCTGCCAACCTCATTAACCATTTGTGAGTGGATTCCCGAAGTCCCTATCCAGGGAGGCGGCAGTTGCTGACCCGACTAAGTTTACTGGTTAGTAGCTTAGTACTTCGTTTCCAGGTCATACACTGTCCACCTCGCTTCCATTCAGCACAGGGATGGGCAAAAAGAGCTCTGTAAGGCAGACGTTCTTCTGGCATGCAGAGTACATGTCCCAACCAGCGTAACCTATGAAGCGTGAGTAATTCATCTATCGCGAAAGCGTTCTGTCTTCCTAAGACCATCTGGCGTATCTCAGCATTGCTAATCCGATGTTCCCACCAGACATGATCAATGCTTCGGAGACAATACATACCACACTTTGATTTACACGGTATGTTTGGTGTGCCGCCAAGATATATCCTAAAATGGAAAAGTGCCTATATGTAGCAGGAATAGAAACCACGCATACGCTGATGATGTTCAAGGACCATAATTTGGAAATACAAACTGTCTGGGTCACAGCATGCGTTCAGTAACAAAGTTGACTGAAGTAAACGATCAGACATTGGACCGTATATTCGAACAGCTGCACGGCCCACCAGCCTGCGTACACCAACTGGCGAGCCACCTATGTCCACACTTCGCACGTTTTCCTTTACATTTGGGAAATGAAATTCATATTAACATAGTGGCTTACTTGACCACGAGCCAGCAATTTCAAATCCACCGAAGTTTCTCCTGTAAGCCGAACGACACGCTTCCCAAGTTTCTCACCGAACCGACTAGACCAGTCCATGTAGCGTTGTTCCACTTGTTCAGCATGTGGTACGATATAAACGCAACGAAAAATACCCGAACCAGATGCCTGACCACCACTGCCTGCTTCAGAAGGTCCTGATGCACCCGTGGTAGTGATTAGACGGAAAATAGCTAGTTCCGCACACACGGTCTTTCCACTGCCAGTCGGAGCGGCAACAATTACGTTCTCATCAGAATTGTACAGCGAGTTGAAAACCTGAAAAACGAGGGTGACAATGGTACAACTAGCACATAGGTGAAGTATCTCGAAAAGCTGATAAAGGAAGCATACAAACTGGTTGAATACTGCTGCCGACCAGCACCCGATGTCAGCTGGAAGCTATCAACCACACCGCTGTTTCGTTTGCCATACAGGTGGATTATTTAGACGTGGTCTAAGTAGTTGAGAGCCTGTTAAGCAGGAGAGTTTACTTCGGTTATATGCAACCCAACAAATATTCAGTCGATGTCAGCTGCAAGAACCGTTTCACTATATGGTTGCGAAACTTTGCCCCTGCGATCTGAAGGCAAACATGTTCAAACGTTTGCTCATCGACGTCCTAGCGACACGGCAAGCATAAGCTAACAACCATATGTTCACCGTGAAATAGTGCATAATAAAGCATAGTCACTAAAACAGCAAATGAAGCTCAACGGGTAAATGTGATTGAGGAACGTGCTACACATGCTAAAGTGCTGCATGCCAAGAAAACCATTGCTTTTCAGTTCACATCCTTGTTAACGGAAGGTTTGCAGGGAACAGACCATGATATGAAAATGCGAAATGAAGGTAGCAATACCCAAACTGACTACTGCAGGCTCTTCGCGCCTTTCTGACTGGGTTTCAAAGGATCCTCCATGCACGTGACAACAGCACATGGGATGAAATCAATTCCAGTGGCGAGCAAGCAGTTACTTCCTAGCTCGATTGCCTAGTTGAAGTTTATCTGTCATATAATGTGTCCACGTTGGATGAAGTTCGCAAAGGGGCCGGGTCGGTTCCATTGACGGAGTCTCACCTCACATGATTTCCAGATATGCTTACTTCAGTGCTGACCAACAGTGCAGCCATCTTGTTACTGATCGTTCTCTCCTTTAGATCAAGCCCTCCCTTTTCCTTCATAACTTTATGACAGTATCCTTCCTGCTGCATTTATGGCAGTTAAACAGTATTATTTACTACTGGCGTTCTGCCATCGATGAGTATAAAGTACAACGAACTATCAGGTAAAACGTAGCATATGAAGAAAACAACACCCAGTACTTCAATGTACGCGAAGCAACAGGACTACGACTCACTTGAGTTTGAATGGGATTGAATACACGAACACGATCCGCGTACAGTGCTTCAAATTCTTTGTTTCGCAGTGCAGTAACCGGCAGAGGTTGCAAATCCAGTAATTCAGTCGGAGGGACAGTCTTCTCCGGTAAAATCAGGTGTCTAAACGAAACAGGGAGGGTAACTTCGCCACCAATCCATCGGTCCGATATAGCTGTAATGTAGTAGTGTGGCGGTAGTGGATCGAATATAGGGACAACAAAACGAAGCACGTGTTCCTCCGTCGCATATCGTTGTTTTAGCACGAAAAACTCGTGGTGTAGGATGGTACTGCCGTCGACATCTTCCACAAAGATCCAAAATGCTTGATTAGTTGAATGTGTTTTCTCGTCCCAACTGAAATCAGGAGTCAAGGTCAATTCGACGCGCAGAGCCGCCCTGGTAATTGGCTGAACATGCACACTCATTTCCAGACGAGGCAGCTGGTGTAGGTATTTGTGTAGCGGTTTGCCCAGCTTAGGGCTACGAACTAACTCTCCCAATTCATGGTGATTCATGTCGTAAAGACGATCGAATGGGATGGATTTCTTTTCTAGCTTACGAATCACTTCCTCAGGTAATTTCTTGAACTGCCTTAACGGGCACATGGATTCCCACATACGACGTTCGATCATTTTGGCTAAAGTCAATGCATTGTCGGCGAGCTCAGCCCAACCACGATGAAGCACAATTTCGAAAATAGCCCGAATCAGTCGAGCAGCTGATTGGGTGATGTACACCATATCAGATACCAACGAAAATCCCTCCAATTTCAGACCAGAAATGTAGGCCTGCAGAAGACAATTGACTTTGGCTGACGGCTCTTCTGCTGATTCTTTCACTGGAATCGGTACGCGTTCAAGCAATTTGGCTAATTCAAACCGTTCTTCTTGTCGAACCATCATATGTTTGAATTCAGAACTGGCAGCAAACACACGGAACAACTCGATTTCACCCAAACCGGGGCGTAAAAGCTTATTGTAAGACAGGACGGTCGAGTGAGTCAAGTAGTAGTGAGAAGCGATTCGTCCAAGTTCCGTGGATTGGAGACTGCCAATCCTTCGATCGTATCGAATCAGTTGACAACGGTCAAGTTCCACTGCGGCTGTGTGAATGATGTCTCGTCGATACTGTTCTAACCAAGGATCAGATTTTTCGCTTCCCTCAGGCACGCCGTACAGACTTGGGTTCCTCAACATGCGGATATATAAGTAGGTGTACCCAAGCCATGTGACAGCCTCACGAATACTGGAAACAGTGCCAAGAACAACTTCGGCATTCAGCAAGTCAGCTAAACGGGAAATCAACTGACTTTCTATGGGCAATTGCTGGTTCATCAAGCTGAGATAGTACTGAAGCTCGGTGTGGTTAGTTATCAAAATCCCTTGACCTTTGGTATCATATTGTGGTCGACCAGCACGTCCAAGCATTTGCATAACATCCAAGGCACCTAATTCAGTCCAGCGGCCTTTTTCTGGGCTGTACACCTGTGGGAATGCAGGATAAAAGTGTTGTGATCAACGGTGGGTTAAAAACCAGCTATCTAGTATGCACACAATCGAAACACAGTGGCATGCATTTGAAGGGACAGGCTGACAACGCAGATCAGAAACTATTAATTAAACGATAGCTCAAAAGACCAAATACAAGTGGTCTCTTGTGGGAGTGCGTACAACTGTGGCCAATTCACACTACAAGGGAACTGCCTGAATAGGGAGAATCCTTACAATGGAGCGAGATAAAAAAAGTTGGACGAATATTCTAGTTCAGTATACAGAGTCCAATCGGTGTTCGTAGCTTGAGTTGTTATTTGTGCTGAAGCAACGTGAGACCAGTACAAGACATCATTCAAGCACAAAGTATGATTGATTTTACATAAACGCGGTGAAGAAACTCCTGGGATCATCATCATCATCATCACCAAAGACAGCAACATCAGTGTTGACACTGATGCTTCACTACCGTACAACCATTAGTTCGTCTAATTCCATATATATGCATATATATATATATATATGTATATATATTAAAAGCCCTAGAGTGAGAAGAAGGGAGAGTGGATGAGGAGGGGACCTAGTGCTGGCCTATGTCAAGCATTCTGAGGTGCCTACACCTCCAACCGCTCAATCAGACAATCTGGAAAGAAACTGACAGCATGAACGCCACTGACATCGATTAGCCGCCATTTCTTGCAACGTCTCCAGCCAAGCACAGGCGGGGTCACGGGGACCCCATCCTGGAAGGCGTACAACACCAACAACACCCAAACTCTTCGTGATCTCTTTCACGCCTTTCTGCCAAGTCATGCGCTGTCCACCTCGCGGTTTGCGCCAGTCTGAAGGAGGCACGGAGAACAACACTCGTCTCGGTAGACGGTGTTTCGGCATGCGTAGCACATGACCGAGCCATCGTAGTCGGTGGTGCTGGATGATTTCCCCAATTGAAGTACCTGCAGCACAACCAAATACCCGTTTTCTAATCACCTCGTGACTAACACGCTGACGCCATCCAAAACCAGCCACGCTTCTGAGGCATCGGTGGTCGAAAACCTGGAGACGCCTCACATCATCTGTCCGTAGAGGCCATGTCTCGCACCCATACAACAATACAGCCCTTACTGTAGCCTGGTACACACGACCCTTAAGATCTAGTGAGATGCCTTTTTGACGCCACAAGTGACGCAAATTAGCAAACGTGATTCGAGCCTTTGAGATTCTTGCACTGACTTCATCAGACACACTTCCGTCAGAGCTAATACAACTACCGAGGTATGTAAAGTTTTCCACAATCTCCAGTGATTCTCCTTGAATTTTAAGGGATATGTCCGGAGACTGCACGTTCTGAAGCATGACTTTGCACTTTGAAGGTGCAAGGCGCATGCCAAAAGATGGTATGATGGTGGTCAGTCTGTTCAACAGGGCTTGTGCTTCACTTTCGTCTTCAAAGATGAGGGCGATATCATCTGCGTACTCCAGATCGACAAGGCTCTCACCAGCAACAATTTGAACACCGGGGTTTTGAAGACCTTCCAGCGTTCGCCTCATTATTTCATCAATGACGAAGTTGAACAAGAATGGAGAGAGTGGACATCCTTGTCTGACACCACTTTTTGTAGGGAAGCTTTTGGAGAGCTCGCCATACACTCTCACCCGCCCAGAAGTATGTGAATATAGGGATCGGATTATGTTTACAAACTTCTGGGCATACCCTGTTGAGCAAGTATATTTAACAGCACTGACCGATCGACAGAATCAAACGCACCCTTGAAGTCAAGGAACACCAAGATTGTGGGTCGTCTGTACATGTGGCGTTGCTCTAACACCTGACGGAGTGTGAAGATGTGGTCAATGCAGCCTCTACCCGGTCGAAATCCCGCTTGATTCTCACGAGTCAAGGTTTCGCGTGCCATCGTAAGACGACGAAGAATCAGTGACGCCAGAAGCCTTGTCACAACAGGAGTCAAACTAACACCTCTGTGGTTGCTACATTCACTGCGAGTACCCTTTTTGAAAATGGGCACTACTATCGATTCACCCCAGTTGTCTGGGACGGTCTCTTTCTCCCAGATAGACCCAAATAGGCTAGACAGGCACTGGCTGAGGAGCCGCCATCCTTGAAAAGAGCAGGTGGAAGGTCGTCAGGACCAGCAGCACGATGACGCTTGAGTAGGGAAATACACTCGGACACTTCTGAGACCGAAGGCGGCTCCATATTTACGGTCCACCTTTCTGTTGAAGGCCAGGATTCTGGATTGGAGGTAGCAGGTGGCCAGCTGAATTGCTGTTCAAAGTACTGTGCCCAGCGGTCCAGACGTTCTGCTTTATTGCATATCAGGGAGCCATTTTGGTCTCTGATTATTTCGCTGACAAGAGGTTTTCGAGGACCAGTCGAACGAATCAAATGGAACAGCCTGCGCACATTTCCAGCATTCTTTGCATCTTCCATTTCTTCGGCCTTTCGGGTCCACCAAGCTTCTCGGTCTGCACGGACACTCAGTTTCACCTGGCGTCGGGTGGAGTTGTGGTGGCGGCCAGGGGAATCTGTCGCCGGGTCTCCAGCAAAGACACGGTCCTATCAGAGATCCAATGTTTGGATGAGGTTGGCTGGGTTGTACCGCAAACAGACGTTCCGACCTTGAGTAGCGCTTTGGATATCTTTTCCCAGTGGCCGTTTATATCCGACACCGTACCGTCCGGCAGGCATTCGACGAGCTGGTTTTGATAGTTTCGTTTGACTTCTGGATCCACTAGCTTCTCAATGGCTAAGCGAGGTGTGCGCGTTTTGCGTACACCTGGCGCAATGAAAAGCAGCAGCGTACAAGTGCATGGTCGGAGTCCACGCTGGTGTTCCAGAAGGAGCGGCAAGCGGTGATCGACCCTCGCCACCGATAACTGACGGCGATGTGGTCTATTTGGGTTCGTCGCTGGTTTGTTGGTGGGCACCACGTTGTCAAGCGATTTCCGCTGTTCCGGAAATTCGTACTGCAAAGGAACAGTCTGTGATCGGCACACATCTGAAGTAAGCGGTCTCCGTTGTCCGTGCGTCTCGTGTCCAAACCAAGACGACCACCCAATCGGGCCTCAGCAGCGCTCAGTCTACCTACCTGGGCGTTCATATCACCAGCAACCACAACGATATCTGAGGTTTTAGCCTGCTGTAGAAGGGCACCTAGAGCGTCATAGAAACTGTCCTTGGCAGATTCAGAGCTACAGTCAGTTGGGGCGTAAGCAGACACAATAAACAAGGTGCGATGGACCTCACTTCCTCTAGATTCTCTCACAGATGTTGCCAAACGAACCGCACAGAGGCGACTATCAACGGGTATCCAATCAAGCAGAGACGCTTCCGCTCGTTCGCTCAATACAATACCCACCCCAGCATATCCAGCTGCAGCGGCCTCTGCATCACCAGAGGTGCGCAGCCGGAACCTGGAAGAGAGCGAGGGGGCAGTCAGTTCGATCACGGTACTTGCGTCCTGCGTCCTTGTTTCTGACAGACAACATACATCAATGCTGAGGGAATCCAGCGTACGAGCAAGAGCCACCTGTTGACCTGCTTGCTTCAGTGAACGAACATTAAAGGTGGCTAAGTAGACAGGCTTTCGGGGTTTGAAAACAGACTTCGAAGTGTTTAGGGATGTAACTGAACTCGGACGTACACAATCTGCAGCTAAGTGTGATGCAGGGCGGGCAAACCGATCAGTCCTAGAGCTGGGACCTGCGGAGAAAGTATTAAAATTGGGGCGGGGGAGGGTGGAAGACGGAAAACGTGAAAGTGTAAGAAGGAGGCGTCAGCAGTAGCATGTTTTCGCTTACCCGCCCTGCTGTATGCAGCAAGTAAGGCGGGCTGATGGCACCACGCGACGGCCGATGTGGCATGAAAGTACTGTTATTTGTGAATGTCATGGTTGTACGAGGGCTGGGATACTGCCAGGGCGCCCACACCTAGACAGGAGGACGATTAGGGTCCTCAACCAAAGCCTTTGGCTCAAAAGCCTAACCGCAAGGCAGCGGTGTTGGGCTGGAAATGCAAGTACATTACCATTTTTACGGAACACGTCGCCACACATGTTCCAACCCCCAACCTGGAGGGCCAGGAGACTGTGTTCGTCAGACCTCTACCCATGGACCAACCTGGTATGAGAGACTCTGAGTGTCACGCGGGCACCCCCCAGTATAGCTCAATGGGTCGCCGAGGTACACAAACCGCCACACCACGGTAAGGTCCAGTCTCTTCGTGACGGGATTCTTTTCCTGCGCCCCAAATGGGAGCGCCACGACCAAATTGTACAGGTCATTTTAGACATCATGGGCCATGGTTTCAGAAATGACCACTTAAATGTGACGTGGCCGATACCATTGATTATATACTTACAACAGATACCTGTCAAAAAACCGAATTGAGAAAGCAGTCACTTTAAAAATACCAGTGGTCAACTCAAACACTCAGAGGTAGCATTCTGTAAAACTGCATTGATTGAGCTATCCATCGAGACATTCTGGGCGCTTACCTGAGTCCCCTTGATAACTACGGTGTGGGCTGGCAAATTAACACCCCAAGCAAGGGTAGCAGTGGAGACCAGAACTTGGATGTGACGATCAGCGAACAGATCTTCAACAAGAGTACGATCCACACGGCTCATTCCTGCGTGGTGAATCCCAAATCCGTAGGGCAAAAGGTCCTTCAGTTCATTATTTTTCACCTGTACATGGAAGGGAAGTAAATATAACACGGTCGGTAAAACGTGCAGAAAGTCTGGCAGTTTAGTAAACCTGGAGATACTCCGCTTGGACGGATTGGAAGGTAGGATAGGGGACACTGCAAAAGGAGGCTAGAATTGGCGTATAACTGCAATATGGAAAGGCCTCGATAGGCATACAAATATTCGGTAGACTGACCGGAAAGTAGGAAAGTTGAAGAACCTGGAACCGAAATTAGGATTAATGTGGGAGAGTGCCTTTGATGCCGATCGAAATGAATGAGCAGTACGGAGATTACCACCATTTCCCCAGTTGGAGATGAGTGGTGCGCCATTAGTAAGTCAGGTGGTTGAAGTAATCGAAAGCAAACTAGCTATGGAATGCACGTGGATTCACTTCTGTTGTTGAACTGCTATACCGAATGAGGACATTCCATACACTCGGGAGCAACAAAATATGTCACGCCACTGTAAATACTGTATTGGTTACACTCACATTTCTGACTGATTAGTTGCGATACCTAAATTTGTACCAGAAAATCCCATGTGTCAAACCGCCACGTCAATGCTGCGTTGGTCCTCGGCGGACATCTCCTTCATTAGTTATTTGGCTCCGATTTTCCCCCAGTTACAATAAAAGTGCTTGCTCACAACCAACCCCACGTGTAACTGAAAGCTTGTCCCACGTGCAAAATAGGATATTTTATTTATGGCCATAATCCAATTAGCTGGTACGTTTAGATATTTTTGGCGAACGAAACGTATATCTCTGACATTCATAAGACGCCAAGTTTTTGTTTGTATTCCAGAAGTGACCATAATCAGACGTTCTACTCAAAATAGTTACCTCAACGACCCCAGGAAAACAGCCATTGTAGGCGTGCTCCGTGGAGAGAGGGTAGAACATTACACTACACTCACTCAACCTTTTCACCACCATTATGATTATCAGTATGTTCTGTTCCCTTGAGTAATTGTTTTGTGGGTAAGATGCAAAAATCGAAAATTCGGATGAAAACAAAAGTGTAGGTGCTAACGATTAGGGTGAAAGAGAATAAAACTGGAAAGCAGAGATACTTAGGGTAGGTTGGCCGGGTAGTTGTTCACGCTCTCTAGTGATCAAAGCAAGCTGACTTATCAAAAAGTATTTTCACCCGTCGTTTAACCGGCTAAACGATATTTGCTAACCTTCCTCAGATGTGCAAATAAAGCGCTCGTAACTCGTGACCTTGTAATTGGCTGACCACGGCGCACTCAGCTCCAGCCTTAGTGAGGCTTCTCCGATAACGTTAGGTACGGCTATACGTCTTTCGACATTTGGATAGCACGTCTTCGCCAGAGCACACTACGATTTCCTGTAGATTTCCCTATGATAGTGCACTTGGTCTGTTACCCTTGCACACGTTTGAACTGCATACCAGAACCGTTAGTCTGATGGAATGCAGCTGCATTCAGCCATGCCCGAAAATTAAGAGCTTTTACGAACCATTTTCGAACCCTGTTGGTAGACAGTTCGCGCACAAGCGAACACACTGTTTTGGTCGGTTGCCTGACATCTCTTCGACACCAAAATCAGTGACGAAACACAACGTCTGTTGTTGGGGGTATTGAAAGAGTTTGAAGGTGCAGTAGTGTAGGTGGAGGACAAAGTAGTGTGCCCGACGCGGCTTAGAAGAGGCCTACAGAGAATCCGTATGGCTGCTATTAAGATTATCATCAATACTTCTGTGTAAAAGTATATTGGATTGAGCGATGCAGGCTGGCGTAGATGCAACAGGTAGGGTCTGATTCGCAGAACAACCATAAGGTACATAGTTCCCTACTACAAAATATGGTATTGCTGAAGTCTCGCCCTATCGCTGAGTGAAAAAATGAAGGCAATCCAGCGCAGTGAAAGCCCGAAAGAATGCTACAATAGTCCCCAGCTGACAAACACCAGCTAGGGTGTTTGTCATGCTCAAATATGGCGAATACTCACGGATCGGGGATTAATGGCAAAAAGCTCGAATTTTGCCAAATGGACCAGGTGCAGTTCACCTTAACTTTTTGCTTGGGAAACTATGAGGAAGATGTTGGAACTACCTGATACAACTGAATTTACAATAAACGATTGAAAAAGGTAAGATGTGCGGCGATTCCATATGAGAAAACACCTTTACATCTCCCTAAGGTGGTTCTTTGAGGAGAGAAGTGCGGTATTATGATGCAAACACAGTGAGATAAACAAATTTAAAAACTCAATTCCCGTAGACCCGGAAGAATAATGTTTGAGCGCCACTGGACATTCTAGCGGGACTACACACAAAAGGTGATATTTTTTGCAGATGTACGATATCAAAATGGCCGCAACGATCGATGGCGAATATGAGACTGTTGCATAAGCTGCAATAATCCATATATTCCTAACATTCCTCCGCACCGTAGGACACCTTCGGTTCCAGAATCGCCGAACCAATCCTCCAGAAGGGGCGGCCTCAATGGCAACGTGCTTGTCAGTTGTCTGGAAAACCACGTCGATTGTCACACAAATAATTGTGCCGCCAGAAAACCCTGTAGCATCAACTCACCTCATCGCCTTTTGCAGATGCGATTCGACTTAGTTTTCCGATAGTATGAAGTCATTTGCGACCAGTCAACAGTCAATAACCTAGCATTGAGGATGTCATCTCGATTGGTGATGATACGTTTGCAACCCAGCTGCCAACCTGGCTAACCTACCAACAACCAGGCGTAACTGACTCTCTTAGCAGCTATCGATGTACTGGAGCGAGATAACGATAGAGAACGTGCCTTTATTCTTGTTCGTTCTATGGACTTTGGTCTAGATCCATGTATGACACGCAAAGTTGTAAGTGCTCCAAGAGTGCTCAAAATACAAAGGCCAATCGATATTAATCTTGAACAAATGGGTTTCATATAAAATTTGTTTTCGAATTGAAAAATTTGACTATCTTGCCTCCCTGGAGAAGCCAATCACCCGAGGTGTTTGCTCAACAGAAGAGGAAGGCCGAATTGAATCCAACCGCTGAACTATGCCTTCATGTGACCTACTTGTTCGGCTTCTTGACGAAGAACGATTGCCGACGCATTTTTGTCCTTCATGAATATACCCAGAGTGTCTTTTTCAAGACACGTATCTCGCAACTGCCGTGCTGTTTTCCCAGTCTCTTTCCGACTGTGCACAAAAATGAGGACTTGGTTCCGACCGGCGTTTTCCATCACCTTATTGTAGACAATGTCGTTCATGGTTTGGTAGCGTCTCACAGCTTTCTTTTCTGTGATCCCGATGTACTGTTGTTCCAGAGGGACAGGTCGATAGCTGAAAGCAAGACGGGCAAAATGGTTTCGCAGAACAGGCAAAAGCATAATGATGTTCAACCACAAATTTAGCAAGACATAAGTGGCTAGCTGGTGATCGTGAGATAGAAGGATCAATGTATGAGGAACTCAAGGTGGCAGTCGTGTAACAGGTAAGCAGCCGTTTTCGGTATCTTACTGTTCTTGAAAGCACTCAACAGTCTGTTCACTTATTGGTTGGGATCATTTACATGTTTGCACTTGCAGACTGCCCACATTTGTGAGATCATAGCAGTTCATTTTGTCATCTGTAACCTGTGTAGCAAGGCTTTCTGATTCAAACAGCTCAGTTTCCCCAATGGAAAAGGGAATGATAAGATGGCCATACAATGAACGTAACGGCATAACAAGCCGTTCAATTTTTTTCACGGAGCAAGAATTAGAGTGGCTATGTTATACAGGAGATGAAATCATTGCACGAGTGTCGCTGACTTGGCTCCCAGTGGTGGTAATTCTTTATTCAGTAGACAAGAAATTGATAGGGCATCTAAACAATCAATGGGCGATCAGCTGAAACTGCACAGAAACTGCTAATACGCTAAGCAAGCAGGTGCTGTTGGTGGCCGGTAAGAATAATGAACCAAGACGTATATATGTAATGCACTATTCATAAGGAAACACCACAAGCGGGAGATTCAGCTGGGTTCCGTAAAACCAAATTGATTTGCAAATGAGTGTATTTATCGGAACCAAGACGTAGTCAGCTTTCCCATCAAACTAGGATGCAGTAGACCACATCTGACCGTCCACATGTGACCTCACGCGCAAGCCTATAAAAGTAACAGGACAACGATGTCAGGCCCAAACCCTATTACCTGTTGGGGACGCCAGAGAAATGACATGTGACCAAGTATGCAGGATATGACTATCCTCCTAGCTTAAAATCAGACTTAGCGCCAAACAAGGAGAAAAGAAAACGTGTGAGGAGTTTCTTGTGTCTGACTACAGGAATTTTCCGTGTTTTTAGTTTGTTTATGCTTCACAACCAAAATTAACACCCCAGAGTTCCTATTCCGGCCCTTTCAGTGTGTATAACCAATAGCACCCACTGGTCTTCGAGCCCAAAACCGGAGCAGGAAAATGTATATCGAGTTGTAAGTGCTTCAAGTCGGTAAAAGCTATCTTTGCTTTCAGAATTAGCAGTTATACCCCCATTTGAGTCTAAACGTCCTCCATAGTACAACCATACAGACGGACAGAGTCGCTGATAATCTCCAACCATTGAATTGTGAACCACTATCGATCCACCCTATCTAAAAGGGACTGCACCCTCGTCATAAATTTTAACAAAGCTGCATTAAGACACGGTGCTCTATGGCTCATAGTGCTTCGCTGCATCTCGTATTTTTCGCAGCTTGAACAGAGGTACTCGGTGGTGCCATCGGCGCTGCGGCTGGAAAAACTGGTCCTGAAGGACAAATGAATGTTAACTGGAAGTGTGCAGTTTAACGTTCTAAGCGTTATGAAGTTTGTGGCTCTGCGTACCATCCAACTGCGAGTTTATTTCACTAGCACCAAGCCACCCAACAACGGTAGTACGTATGAGATGTGGAAGCGTATATAACTTTCAAGAAGCGGAAGCCGATTAAGTTTCGATGGCATGTTTAGACCGCTAAGATTCGCAGTCAACGAAGACTAGCTGTAAGCTTAGGCTGCAACAAATGACGGAAATATGTTTCAATCCAGCCGGGATCGATCGGCCGTTGTCGAGAATCCGAACAAAGCCTGCCGATATCTAGTGGTTGGCAGATCGTTAAATCAAGCCAAATGGTTCTCGGACTCAGGATAACGGAGTTATTAAGTCTGACTATTTGATCATTTCGGCAGCCCTCGCGAAAGCTTGGCTCTATCCTTATCTCGAGCTCACATGTTGTCCTCTTGATGGTACTACTAAAAAGAAGCGATATTCTCGAGCGAACTAAACCGATAAGGCCAGTAGTTTTGAATGCTGCTTGAGTCCATGGCTGAATCGGAAAGAATGGGTACAAAGTAGCCGACTAGAAACTCATGTTGCACAGGAATGGTTGTTTTCCATCTCAGTTATCCGTCACCATCAGGCTCAACTCACCTAATCTGGCTTTATACGGACAAAGACGACCAACCTCTGGATTTGTATACCGAGGCTGTCAAAAACCATCCTTGGATGTGTTCGTGCTGCAATTTGCTGAATACACGACATATAGGTAACGAGTCTGTTTTAGCTCCGCCCCCATGATTCTACAGGAACTACTTGTTCCGACTGCACAGAGTCGCTTATCACCCGAGTTCCGCTGTCGCACTGCAACTTCGATCATTAGCACTAAGGTCAATACCGACGCCCGTGTGTTCCAATACTGGTGCTTCGGGGAGACGGAGGTCGGGCGTATGACCAAGCTACAACCTTGAATTCGTATACATCTACGGCGATGGTACCAAGAACGCGCAGTAAACCTGCTCGTTGACCTAAACGCATCAGTGTATGCACGCTTTTCAGTCTAAGTCATGTAACAAAAATGCGTTGATTCCAGCAACTACGACTTTGTTGACCGAAAAATCGTAGATCAGGGAAGGGACAGTCGACATTAAAGATGATGGCCTAATCGGTTAACTGAAGTTGACTCAGGATAGTTGGATATTGGATGCAATGGCTATGATTCAATGGTGCCACTGATTGCATGGCAGATTTGTCAGTCATTATCAATCATTATCAATCAAACAGATCGTCCAACTGTTCATTCGTTTGGAGAAGACCTGGGGGTGGAGCTTCGCACTAGTACGAGCGAAACAATCACTGATAAAAACGACTTGCTTATCTTTAAAAAATAAGAGTTCGAATCGTTGAACCTTTGCATTGCCACCTGAAGTTGATCCGTCTAATTCCTGACCCATAACGCAGCCTCGGGATAATGGACTTGTAACCCTTGCCTCAAGCGTCACCGATCGGCCGCTCTCGTGAAACTCTCCCTACCCTGCTTAAAGATGGAGATAAAATCCTCAGTCGGTGCTTGGCATCTATCTGATGGAAAGGGAGCACCCCAACCAACTGGAGTGAGTCGATACTGGTGCCCATTTTCAAAAAAGTTGCTCGCGGTGGGTGTTGCGTTCACAGAGCAATTAGCTTGACTCCCAATGTAATCAGACTCATCACATCTCTTATTCTATGCTGTCATATGAAGGCGCGTAAAGGCAGGACCCAAGAACGGCAAGCAACAATCCGGCCTGAAAGGAGCCCGGCTCAACAGCGTATGCCCCAGAAGCTTGCGAATATCATGCGCTGTTTGTAATCACATTGGTGGGCAAGTTAGTGTACGCAGAACTCTCCAAAAGGTTTCCTACGAACAGTGGTGTGAGACAAGGATGTCCAATCTCTCCTTTTTTCGTCTAATTTCATTATTGATGAGAGAGTGAAGCGAACACTGGTAGATCTCCAAAAACCCCGGTGTTCAGCTCTATTCGGTCTGGAGTATCCGGACGACATTGTTCTCATCTTTGAGTGGGAGGCGCAAATAACAATAGGAAAGCTGATCGAGGCCATCCAGTACTTCGCCATGTGCTTCACAGGACGTACAGTCTTTGAAGTAACACTGGAAGCTGTGGAACGCTATAGGTATCTCGGAAGTTGCATTAGCACTGAGACGAAGTCACCTCAATTCTCAGAGATCAGAATTGCGTTTGCCGATCTGCGTCACCAGTGGTGTCAAAAAGGCATATCCCTGGGTCTCAAAGGACGTGTTATAAGACTACAGTATGGGCCGTACTGTTGTACGGCTGCTAGACTTTGCCACTTTGAAGGGGAGTATTCCTTGGTTGAGACTTAGTTCCTCCGCACCATTCTAATGACTGTAGTAATTTACTGGATCTGGTTCACCTGTAGTAAAATAGTTCCATCAGAAAGAGGGAATTCGGCAACGCGTCGCATCGTCGCTGTCGAATCGTCTAGAAATACTGCCCGTTTGCGTGATTCATGAACGTGATCAGTAAACGCTCCGGTAAGCTTGATTCACTCAGTTGAATCATAGTTTATGGGATAAACAAATTGGCTATAGCGAACGGTTTGAAGACTGGGATAAGCATTCAGACAATGGGATGCTAATGTTAAAACCCGCTGTCCCGAGTACACCGGAAGATGAGATCATTCTACGAAACACAGTGGCCGTTCACAAATCTCGCCTTATCAAGAGCTGGAAGAGTAATATACTTAGCTTTTGGAAATAACGTTGGGAAGGTAACTAAACGAACCGGGTATAATACAGGTGAAAACTGAGACGAACTAAGCAATAGAAACCCCAATTTACTCACCTGTTGTCAAAATAGAACAGGCCTTTCGAACGTTCTACCCGAAGGAAGGTGGCCACATCCTCATAGTTGGGCAACGTAGCGCTTAAACCAACGAGACGGACACCTCCACCGCCACCGCCACCACCCGGTTCACTTGATCCACCGCCGATAGCTGCAGTCGCCTCGACAGCTCGAAGGGTCCGAGCGACGATGGCCTCCAAGATGGGTCCTCGATCATCATGAAGCAAGTGGATTTCGTCAAAAATGATTAGACGGACTAAATTGATGTAGGCACGTTCATCACCACCACGTCTGGTGACAACATCCCACTTTTCTGGAGTACAAACAATCACCTGAGTCTCGTAGATCTGCTCACGAGTCAGCTGGTGATCACCAGTCAGCTCATCAACCTTGATACCATAGCTGCTCAGAAGCTGAGGACAATGAGGAGATTGGCAAAACGAAAAAAAAACATCAAGCAATAGGACCGCTTATTCTAAACGTGCAGTCGAAAATGCAGGAAATATCGGCATTAGAGTCAGTGCAACATGCCCACCCGGTCAAACACTTCGGAAAATCGGAACCGAAATATCGATGACGTCGATGAGATCAAATTAAGGTCCAGAAAGCTCGAAATTATCCACAGCAAATATCCCTGCTAGGAAAGCTGGTGAGGTGTTTGGTGTTTCGAGTGCTGGAATCGAGTGCTGCTTTCAAACCTAGAAATACTGAAATTGCCAATAGCCGATAGATGTGCCGAATCTCCAGCGCATCGTAGCGTGATGGTCCATACAGCCACATACAGAGCAAAAGATTACTTATTATTTTTCCTTTATGGCCGATGTAGGTCAACGCATAATGAAATTTGTCAACAGTTGAGACACGACAGAAACAAACTAATGCTTCTGTGATTGAAACAATAAGGTCTCGAGTCTTTCTTGAAAACAAAGATAATGGCTCATAGGAACTAGCTACGTGGTACCCTTTCGGCCATCCAACTGCAACAGGCTTGTTAAGGCAGATATGAGGATTCCACCCGTCTGCAAAAAGGATATGAGGGAGGAAGTCAGGATCCGGAGCTTTGTTTTGCCCAAGTAGCATCAGTCGAGCTGCAAATTCAGTTGTAATGGTGCGCCATACAGGTGGCTGGATACGTGAGCTTAACAGCTGATTATGGCCAACCGATCTTAGAACTATTCCATCCTTATGTAAAGATGGTGGGATAATAGATCAGTCATTAAAAAAGACCTATTCAAACATAAGGGTCAATCGAAATTAGGATGAAATGTTTCGCCCAAAATTGGTACTCTAATGAGTTCCAAAAGGTTTTCAAAAACACAGTTATTATGGTTTTTATGTGCCAGTCACTGAATGATGACAAATCACTGAAATATGAGTAAGCCAACTTACTTTATTAAAGTTACCCACGACTTCTTGGACAAGCGAACGCATTGGTGCGATATAAATGACCTTGAACTCATCTTTGTTGATAGTGCCATCTGGGTTGATAAATTTCCCCAATTCGTGCATAATGCACAGTAAAGCAACGTTGGTTTTCCCAGCACCCTAAAAATAAGGACATTAGTATAGTGCGATACGCGGACAGCAGTATACGATTACAATGAGTGGACCAATTGCCAATTTGCGGTAAAAACCTGATTGATAGCAACATCGCTACGTACTGTAGGTGCGCACAGAAGCAGGTTCTCATCCGTCTCCAGTGCAGCATGACACAGACGACTTTGGATTAAATTCAGTGTTTTGCAGCCTTCAAACGCAGCATGCGCATATGCTGGTAACTTTTCTATTTTTACCAAGGTTTCGCCCTGCTCCAAAGATCTCGGGCGCAAGGCCGGGACATGTACTTCCTCGTAGCACTTTTTTTGCTCACGGAAAGACCCATCCGGTAATTGGCACCGTTTGTTGGCCATCAAATGTCCGCCTTGACTGAATGCCAAGCTCTCCAAATCGACCAAATTCGCAATCCCAATTGTTCCATCATCGACCATTTGGAGACCATCAGTTTCCATACTTTCCTGTTCGACATCCGCCTTGGACGAAAAAAGGAAAACAAATTGTGAAGTCTTACTGACCCGATCATAAGAGATGGGTAAAAAACTACGTAAACACTGTTTTACGGAAAAGATGCGTATTGTGTATACGGGAAGCTCATTGATGATCATCAAGTGACTCGTGACGGTTCACCGGAATTGAGAAAAACGTAAGAGAACCGGTTCAATTTGACAAAAAACATTAAGTTCAGGCTAATAAAGACCCGTCTAAAATAGCACATTCTTTGTCGTTTTAGACGTGGCACATGAACTGACAAAAGCCGTCAATAACACATGGATCGAAAATCAAATGTTACCATGCTATTTCAGTTGCATCAGACCATCAGATAATGGTATGTACATCTGCCGTTCAATGACCTTGACATCGGGTCCGCTACCTAAACGAAACAGTCGAACCCTCTCAGTACAGGAAACTGTGAGAACTTCAAAGCTAACAATTTGCTACTCAACCCAACCCTCCCCCCAAGACCGTATCCCCTCAACTGAATCACTTGATACCTTACTGCAATCCATAAACGACGGTCAAGGTACCACTTGGTGAGCAAGATGAAAAATTATCGAGAGTACTGTCACACACTAACTGTTCAGCTGTAACACCCTTTCGGTGCCTAGCTGCCATGCCACCGGAGGGAAGCACGAGGGCTGGGATACTGCCAGGTTATCCACGCCTAGACAGAGGAAGTCGAGAGACCTTTCGCCAGTAAATTCGCACTATAACCACTTGAGCTATCTCGTCCCCACTATGAGTGATGGGTGAATACGACAGTGTAATGAGCTAATCCATAGCTATCCAACAGAACTGTCTCACACAGCGATCAACCTATTCGATTTCATTGAGAATAACTTTGACACGGATCTTCGGAAGTTCATTTCAGTTCTGCTGAGTCTATGCCTCGGCCCTGCCACTGGCCTTTCGACTGCTCCAGCCAAGATCTGAGAAACCTAAAAGTATATATATAGCTCGTTGTTTTCGAGGCACGACTGTATTTCTCGTCAGTCACACATAATGTCGATTAATCGGTTAGTGGTTCAAAATCAACTAACCATGTGGTATCCAAAACGTCCGCCTCTTTTCGGAGAAGTCTGCCTTTGGGGATATTAGAGTACAGTATATGCATTATGTATCTTACGATGTATCTTATTCGGTTATGCACCTTGTTTGAGGTGTTTTGGCCCGTTTATTTTTCGCTTAACGCACATTAAATGCGGAGGGCGATTGCTCAAAACTCGCATACAGACCACTAACGGCCTGGTCCTGTTCGGGGAGCACCAGACAGGCGTGGTCCCCCGGAAGTTTGGAAAGTCAAATCCTGATTTGAAGATCAAGCCGGTTACTCTTGAGTTCATATGAATGACAAAATTGCTGGAGGCGGAAATTCGATTATGTCCTTCATGATGACTGGCATATTAACGCCCTTCCTCAGAAACAAAAAAAACTTATTGAATATCCTCTCAAGGGAATTTCGGGGCGACCTGCATGCTGCATGCTATGCAGAATATTAATATGCTATTGACTACAAAGGAATCCGTCGTGTCTCCACCTCCAGCAATTTCACCATGCATGAGCTCACTGTTCTGTGAGTGCTACGAGTATTTCGAACTATACATAAGCCAAATTACTTAACAACCCAGTGTGGCTGTTTATTCGGCTTTAGACATTCACGTCGCAAAAGGTAGTGTTTGGGTCAGTTGAAAAGTCTTCACAAGACGTCACTAAATAAGGTATAATTACCCAAGGTAAGCATACTTTACAGACGTACGTTAAGCTACCTGCTGTAGCTACCAAATACTAGGAGACAAACAACGAAGTGGTCTTTTTAACGTAGGTTTCTATGAGAACCACTTGCGATGACACAGGAGTTTAGTCCTGAAAACTGAATGACATGGCACACGTCGGGCAACTTATTCAACTCCCGAAGGCTAATCGAAGCCACATGATTCATGCAAGTATGGCCCACCCTACACAACCTGGATTATACGTTAACCAGATATAGACAGATTTACTTCAGTGACAGACTATATTTGTGTTTGGTTGAACGCACTTTATTGTAGTCCAAGCTGTGGTAGATCGTTGGGTTGTTCACTAAGTTTGTCGAAATAAACGTGAATAGCGCACACTCCATGTCCCGAAATACTTTAGCAGGCTTTTCTCCAACAGGTTCTTAATCAAGGGTTCTCTGCCATCCAGGATTGGTACAGCAAGACCTGTGATTGTCAAACACAGTTACGCCTTGTGCTTGTTCAGTTAACCTCATTTACGCGTGTTCCAAGGAACACAGTATCTTCGTAATCCGACAAATATCTTCATTTGTTTAGATGTGGTACACTACTCATGAGGTTGCTGAAAATAATTCGGCAGCCCCGAAGTTTCCGTCCACCTTATGTTCTACTTGAACCCAAATTGCACGAGATTAGCGAACTACACTCATTTGCAAACAAATTTGGTTTTGCAGGAGACTTGCTTCGAACCCAGTTGAATCTCTCGTTAATGATGTTTTTAAGCTGTCTAAAAATTTTCAGCAACCTTATGAATAGTGATTTACGTCTCTCGATGTGTCGCGATGTATCGAATGTCGCAACAATTGAAACAGGTGGCGGCCTGGGGCAGCACATCCAGTTGCTTAAAAACATCATAAACGAAAGATCCAGCTGGGTTTCAGGTAAGCCTCCCGCAAAACCAAATTGGTTTGCAAATGATGTATTTAGCTAACCTTCATTTGTTGTTTCTTCCGGCTAGATGTAAAATGTAGGTCAAGAAAATTCAACAGAAAGCGAACCGTATATACGAAAGAAGAACCGCGTCTCGTGCACGACTATTCCTTGAAAGGAGAGACCCGAACGAAAACCCGAGACAAAAGTGCCTCTTTCTTAAAAGGGTTGCTTGCTTAAACACTTCTAATAGGAAACGCGTACTGTATCACTATTCTGCGATCCACCCAAGTTTATGTTGGTCAACCGATGAGGATGCTCAAACGTGAGTGCCGGTGTCAGCAATCGGTTTCTCGCCAAATAAACACCTCAACTGAAGTGGTAATTTTATCGTTACAGATTATTGTCGTTCTAAGAGGCTCGCCCCACTTGAGCATTTTTAGGGGTCCACGGTCTATCCCACCCGAGAATGTACAGTGGTGGAACATACAGCCATCTTAGATTGAATTAATTTTCACCTAATTTTTCATTCACTCATCCGCTTACCTATTCGTGCCTGTATTTTCCTCCCTAGAATCCCGATGATTCCCCACCCAAAATAACCATTTCTTTAGGGCCTACGGAGTAAGTTGAAATCTATCCGCAGACTGAACATCTTACAGCTCAAATAAAACAGGTGGAAATGCATTTAAACGTTGGTCTACATCATCGCGATTTCGCCACGATCAATGACCACCCAGTTCTATCGACTATGAAGGTGCTCACCCCATGATAGCTCATATTTCACACAATACTCCATCTTTTTACTGGTATCCGTAGAAAGGCATGCGGTTTGCGGTTTATCCTCTCCAAAGATTACTGGCCTAGGTGTTAAAATAGTGAAACGGTAGGTAGGTAGATGGCAGCATGATGATTTCTCGGTGATTCTCTGCACTTGGGGGAAAACACTTCCTCTGATTTGTAGCCCCATTTGAATACTGGTAAAATCATAATCACGTGAATAAGTGTGCTACACTTGGTGACGCGAAGATCAAAGGACAGTGTGAATCCGCCTTCTGAACGCAAAATCCATCCAATCTTGTCATTTGGATTGATTTCCACAAGCTTGTGGGATCCGCCGCTTTTACACAGGGGCAATATGGATATACTAGCCTCAAATGGACGAGATGAGGCGAGATGACCCAAGTAGGGGGCGAGATTGCCCAAGTGTTTAGAGCGCGAATTTACTGGCCAGGAGGTCCGTGGTTCGAACCCGACCTCTGCCTCTCGACTTCTCCTGTCTAGGCTTGGGCAACCTGGCAGTATCCCAGCCCTCGTGCTTCCTTCGAGTGGCATGGCAGTTAGGCACCGGAAGGGTGCTGCAGCTGGACGATATATAATCGACGATACTAACAAAGACCTGAGGGGTCAAGGAAGAATGAAATCCAGTATGATCTCAAGAACTGAGAACGCAGATATTACTGTCTGGTTGGGATGAGGTTCGAACAAGACCAAAGAAAACCACGAGAAGACCGATATGCACACAATGTGGGCTAACCTGGAGGCGCGTAACACGTTGCATGGATTTCCGCTGACGTTCTTCGGCAACCACATCTGTCGAATCATCCGTCTCACGCAATTCATGCAATATCCTAGAAAGCTGAGGATCGGAACGCATCTTTATCTCTAGTTGGCTGCGCTCTTGAGGTGATTGAGCTTGAGCTAACAGCGTGCAGTACAATACCATCATTCGATTCACCCGAAGCAACTTGACGAAATCAAACTGTCCATAGCCAACCGTTCGTACCAGACGATTTTCCAAATCCCGATCGTCAGTAGCTGATTGAAGAATTTCCAGACATTCGCGTGCCTTGGTCTGTGCAAGAACTGGATCCTGAGGGAGTAGAAGAGGGTGGCGAAGGACGGTGACGATGATGAGAAACACATTACAGGCGTAGAATTGCTTTAAACAGCTCGCAGCCCGGAAAAACTGCTTTTTAATTTCTTATCACGAAAATTTATATCGGGTCAGTCACAATATTTTAAGCAGACTGACGCTACCCGTAGGCTTTCCACAGCAATGTGACACAGTTTCTCCATTAACATAGAGTCCTCTAAATCCAGAGAAAACATTCACAAGGACCGTTTTTCCCTACTATTTTTCAGTACAGACTAACCCTATAAGGAAACAGTGACTAGCTGATACGGCTGCCCTACGGCAAACCTCCCGAGAAACGACCCATCCGTTGGATGGAGTAACAATGGAACGTTTAAGTACCCACGGTTTTTCTTGATCACGAAGACTACAGCATGCCTTTATATGTAGTATGATTGGTTGGGTGGCACTATGAATAGGCTTTCGCCGATTACCACGGCCACCAACCACACCTTGAGTGATTGCTCATTTCAATCCATCTGACAAGGTTGAATATGGTCATGTGGTAGACAATGAGACTTGGTGAAAAAAGCTGCAGGCGATCGACCATACCTGATGATCCTTGTCAGGGTGAAAAACCAAGTTGATTGTTCCTTAAGGATTAGCCATCATGTGTTCAACTTAGTAACATCTTCCAATCCAAATCTTATCTCAGGTAACCCACGATAATCGTGGAAAATTAAGTAAACCAACCTGACTGCTCCCACTCACTCCAGTTTCCTGGGAAAATTCACGTAACCAAACATTATGAGCTTACGATGTTTAGCGTGCCTTCTACGGCGAAGACAACCAACATCTCAGTTCGAACTTCCCTACGGAACTCATTTAAGCTCTGTTTCACCTGACCTGATCGAATCCCACGAGTGTAGACCTCGTAATTTCTGACGCGTTCCTATAAAGTCACTCAGAGTGCCACATTAATATGATAGGATGAGCCGCGGAAATATAATATAAATTCGAGCGAGTTCAATATGTAGAGGGATTGTGTTGTTTGGTGGAATACACTCGTTCGCAGAGAAATGTGTCAACAGGAGACTCAATTGACCCCCAGCTGAATTGCCAGTTAACACCAAGTTAATTTGCGAACAATTACAGTCCCTCAATTGCGTACATCTTGGTGTTCAAACAGAACATAAGGTTGATGGAAATTCGAGGGTTGCACCTACCTGACAAATCCAAAGGATATCATAACCGGTTGTGAGCTGTCCAAAACTTTTCGGCAACCTTATAAGTAGTTTGTTCTGGCAATATCGTGTAAGTTGTGTGATATTCTATCCACTTGACTGAGACGCGGCAAAAAACAGTCCTCCGCATGGAAGATTAAATCATCATAACTAGATGAGATAGTCATTTGCTTTCAGGTGCTCTGGCACATTTGGAAAAAGCGATAACTAAATCCACTCTGTGGGAGATTGCCTCTAGGTATACTACAACTCCATCAAGCTAAAGACAACTTAGGAGGGGCTATGGGGAACGAAAGCCTGTCGGGAACTAGTATAGCAAGAGCTTAGATCACATTTCGCTCACCTTGCACTGTTTTGCCAAGTTGCGCTGTAGCCAGAATGCATCGATATCTCGAGGACACAAGTGCTCCGTTGTGTGTCTCAGTGCCTTATTCTGGTCCGCCGAACGCGACTGAAGAGTCATCTCCACGACAGCTTCCTCGCCTTCCGCCTCGTCTTCCTCGTCATCCTCTTTCACTTCACCATAGACGTCCTCTTCGTCCTGTTCGAAAAGAAAGCCGAAGAATACAGTGCGAGATTTGACAGTTTACAACGTATGGCTACCTGACCACCAGCTCTTAGTGAGTGAACACCATGAACTCACAAGTTGGCCACATAATTCTCTTCGATTTCAAAATTGCGCCGATTTCCGTAAAATGGCCGATAAGTGACTGTCTGAAGTGAATTGGATGGTTACGATGCATTGGGTGACGTTCCTTAACAGGAAAACATCATTAGTCATCGACAGGCTGACTTAGAACTGAGAGTGAAGTGCAAGATAGGGTTAGAGCTCATCAGCCCTCTGGTAAGCGAAGTTGAATGTCAGTTAAAGTTAGAATTTGGAAGTTCCCGTTACTGGATGCGAGGAACAATTATGATCTGATGACCATGATCCAAAAGTATTATTGAATGAGAAAAGTGCTCATTTGCCACGATCTAAGTCTTCAACCACAAGGCCATCTGTTCATGAATTCGGCACGGAAAAAGGGCTCAAAAGATGCATCCAATGGGACAGAATGAATGACCAAACGCAACCTATTTGAATGTAGTTAGAACCGCCGGTTTATGTCCCGCATTGTTTGAAAGAAGCTGTAGAAGCAAGTCATACAAGCTGTTTGCCGGGTGAGGTACTAAGTTTGATTGTCAGTCACTAGTCGTCAACATGGTTGGTATTGCCCTTTCCTGGGAAAGTAAGATTTCCTGCTGGCAGATTTGTGCTACGACTATTCTGTTTGCTGAATATATTGTTTTGGATCTTTATATATGTATATTTGCATACATTTGCGCATACATGCGCACAAAAACGCATGCGCCAGCACGCTCAGTCCGTCAGTTCGCCTACTTTGATCACATTAATTACAAAAACAAATCGCTCATTTGAATCTTCCGGACAGTCCTCCAATCCGTGCCTGTACGTCTTCCCGCCTGAAATCCCATAGAGGAGTACACAAAGATGTCGAGCTTAGATGCATATTACTACTGTCGCTGTTTTCGCGATATGGCGCAGGTCGTCATCTATGTACAAGCCCCACAGCATTTTCTAACTCTTCTTCGACAAACTTAGGGACGAGTGAGTGGTTACAACTGCCGACCAGTATAAATGTCGTCCGTTTACGGTTTTCAGCAGTTTCACGGCCTTCGGCTTCCTGACAGCTAACTGTGCTCAGGTTAGTGTTACAGTTGTAGGGTCAAACAACACAAACTCAAGCCATCACTAGTCACACGTCGGGCAGTCGATCGATCCGACAACAAGACATATGGTCCGTAACCTTTTGCACTCGACGCAGCATCCGACAGCTCCCGAGGGCAATTCAGTTCCAATCAGTTCTTCAGCTCAAAAACCGTGTGTCAAAATACAGTGGTTCCAGTTCCTGAAACTTCGTTTACGGAGAATAAGGTAATGAGAGTCACGAGGTGGAGGCGATCATCATCGACAGCATAACATCAATGTCCAACACTGATGCTTCCGTGTCGTACAATCATGATTTATTTGAAAGCCTTATTGTGAAGAAAAGTGGAAGGGGAAGTGACTTAGTGCTAGCTTACTACAATTATTCCGACGTGCCTCCACCTCTACTCGTTCAGCATATCTGGGTAGAAACTGACAGCAAGAACGCCACTGACATCGATTAGCAGCCAACATATGTTCGGTATCCCACGAATTAAGAGCTACGCAGTGAAAACAACAGCTGTGATAGAAAACCCCCCCAGGCTGCGTGACAGAACCATATATGTCAGGGTCACCAGTGACTAGTTCATCTTGTCCCGCGGTCCCAATTCGAGAAGACGGTATTTACCAACGCGACTGGTAAAAGCTTTCATGCGTCGCTTCCAAGTCATTGACTGTCTACTCCTGGGTTGTCCAGATTAGATACCAGACTGATAGCAGATGGCTCTGTAAGGCAAATGGTCCTCTGACATCCGGATCACATGACTTAACCAGCGTAACCTGTGGAGTGTGACCAGCAGATCTACCGAAGCAGAATGAACCTACTAGAAAACCAACTGGGGTACTTCAGCATAACTGATTTAGTGTTCCCACCAGACTTGCGCAAGACGGCTCAAGTGTTTACAGCGTGAAATGACTGACCGGAAGATCCATGGTTCAAACCCGACCTCTGCACCTCGACTTTCCTTGTCCAGGTATGGGCAACCTGGCAGTATCTCAGCCCTCGTGCATCCTTCAGGTGGCATGGCAGCTAGGCACCGGAAAGGTGTTACGGGTGAACGACTTGCGCAATGCACCCATTGTCAAATACATACAGCCTCCGACGGGTCTCCATGGGCAACCGCCACGCCTCCGATCTATGAAGTAAGACATATTGGACCATCGCATTGTACATTTATAGCGGACATTTCCTTGTTTCCCCAAGCATCTTCACTTAATTTGTATAGTACATCCGTGTTCACTAGATCACACGACTAGCCTGCACCGCCAACACCCAAATCACGTGAGAAAACCTGTCCCGCTCGCAACCTTGACCGACAAAAAGTCAGTTCCCGTTTTGTACGCATCGGAACGATTCTATGTTTTGTAAACAAGGCAAACCTTCCTATATATAGGAAGGTTTGCCTTGTTTACAAAACATAGAATCGTTCCGATGCGTACAAAACGGGAACTGACTTTTTGTCGGTCAAGGTTGCGAGCGGGACAGGTTTTCTCACGTGATTTGGGTGTTGGCGGTGCAGGCTAGTCGTGTGATCTAGTGAACACGGATGTCGGACTTTCGCCCAGGAACTCTCATAAGTCATCCACAAACGACAAGCCACCTTTTGACTTATTCCATCGTTTGCACTCTATTTATTTTACCATGGTGTAACTAGTAAGTGTAAACTACTATCTACCATAATAAAAACTGTTATGAGTGCATATACCTCCTGAGTTATACTATGACTACCAACTATCACAACCTATGCACTAATACATTCTACTCTTGACACCTAAGCTGATGTCATGTCGGCGGTTGGCACATGCTACCGTGGCCTTCCCAATTCAAGAAGTAATTTCTTCTTTCGCCAGACCGCCGCGACTTATGCTGTTGTCCATGTCGACCGGTTTGGGTTTGATCTGACCCAATGTTGCAGCAATACTTTACACTATACAGGTGCGAAGTGCATACCACTGTGCAGCAGAAATATTTAGGTTATTTAAAATAGTTTGCATTTCTAAAGGGTCTGATCCAAGGAGGGCGATTTCATCAGCGTACTCAACTTCCGTTGGCAAACATATAGTGGTATTTTAATCTTCGAGATGTTAGAGGCAGGTAAAGATTAGGGCAGCATATTATGAAGTTGAACAGAAACGGTGACAACACTGGATTTGGTTACTGAGGTCAGAATTGGCCGCAGACACATACGCGTCCACGGGAGGAATAGAGAATCTACAAAGAGACAAGAATTTATAAAGGACAATCTTTACCGCCAGACAGTTTCTGACGACCAACGGAGTCAAAAGCAGATTTCGGACCGAGAAATATGACCATTGGTGGTCGTCGGAAGGAGTGGCGCAGTTCCAACACTTTTCACAACATAACGATGTGATCGATGCAACCCCACACAGGGCGAAGCCCAGCTTGGTTCTCGTGGATCTGACTCTCCGGATGACGGGTCAACTAATGTAGCACAATGCCAGAGAACATCTTGGAAGCTGCAGCCACTAGACTGATACCCGGGGTTTTCGTTCGATGTTTCTGCACCATTTTTCACTATGGGAACCGCCGTCGATGCGCTCCATTCTGTTGGAATACTTTTCCTATAACAGACATTTTAGAGTTGGGTCGTTAAGTTAAACACGACGGACTCGCTACTTATTGTGAGGGGTGCAAACCATCTGGTTCAGGTGCTTTGTTGCACAAAAGCAATGAGCTTGACTCCGACACTTCAATCAAGTTCACTTTTTTCATCCAGCGGGTGAGTTGCTGGGCCTAGTTAACTGTTCTCCAAAGCGTTCGGCCCATCGTTCAAGATGACGTTCCCGTGAATGGATTGAGGTCCCGTCGGAGATCGTTTTACTAACACCCACATTCCTAGAACAAGTTGATCCAATTACCTAGAACAGGGTGCGATTGGTCCTCTTTGCAGAAGCCTTAATCATTCCCCGTGAGTAATCACCATTGATCCCCAGCGTCCAATAACTGGTATCTATTTTCTTAAAGTTTTAACCTCATTTCTAACCTTAAGTGAAGACACCTCGGAATGACTATTCCCGGAAAAAACCGCTTCTATCAATTCGATGGGACGTAAACCAGTTCTACCGAAGTAAAGTCACTTTTCGGCTCTAATAACCGAGTACCCTGTACATATCTCCCCTGAATGCAAACAAGTTGTTCACCCCTTAAGTAGCAGAGGTGCCTTGTTTCTACGAAACGTTTATCGTCCAAAACCTCAAGACCGAGATGCTATTCGGACACACACTCCGCGTATGCATTATTCGTCCGTCTACCAACCGTTTGGCATTCCCGTTGCATCCAGTCTTGGAGGAAACCGAAGAGGACTGGAGACGTCTTAGTAATCAGCACAAAATACTCCTCCTGGAAGCGCTGAAATTACCTCTTTTGGCTTGTATGAGTTTGCTCATTCAAGATACAACGTGTCCAGACATTTGGGCCTTCTTCGCAGTTTGGACTTTGCTTGGGTCCATAAGGTCCTGATAATCAATCTGGATACGGCATAACAAGTGTTACATTTGAGCTGGGTCTTCGATCGACCCAAACAGTATGGGTTCAAATCAGTTTGTCCAAGTGTATTTCCGGGGTGACTGCGTTGGAACTGTCAAAATGTACTATTTCTCACTTGAGATGCGAGCTACCCCGGGTAACCATACCCGGCAAATCCCAAAACGATCGGCTATCATCATCATCAGTCGTCATCATCATCATCATCATAATCATCATCATCGTCATCATCATCATCACTAACATCAGAGACAGAAATATCAGCGATGGCACTGATGTTCCACTGCCGTACAACCACAAAGTTTACCTGATTATTAGCGAAATACATTCATTTGCAAACAAATTTGGTTTTGGGAGAGATTCACCTGACTAGTGCATTATGAATATACATGTATCGCGATATCTCGAAAATCGTAGCAAATGAAACATGAGGCGACCTGGTGCAGCGCATTCAGTTGCCTGGAGACATCACACACGAAGATTCAGCTGGGTTGCAGGTGAGTCTCTTGCAAAACCAAATTTGTTTGCAAATGAATGTATTTCGCTAATAATCAGGTAAACTTTGTGGTTGTACGGCAGTGGAACATCAGTGCCATCGCTGATATTTCTGTCTCTGTAGACCCCAAAACAGCGAAACCGGTCGTGAGCTGTCGGAGAATTTTCAGCAACCTTATTACAAATTTACCTGATTATGTTTAAAGCCAGAGTGAAAAGAAAGAGGAAGAGTGCGTAAGAGAGGGGACCTAGTTCTGACCTATCACAAACATGTGGGTTGCCCAAACTGCCAAGCGCTCAATTATAATATCTAGAAAGAAACCGAGCACGAAAGTCAGACATTGCTGGCCGCCATTTCTTCCAATGTCTCAAAACGCAGAGGGGTCACCGCGGTCCCATCCTGGAAGGTAGGCCGCACCAGCAAAACTTAAACGCTTAACAGTCTCTTTCGCACCCCTCCTACAAAGTCACACGTCATCCCACCACGAAGAGACTGTACCTTACCGTGGTGTGACGGCTTGCGTACCTCCTAAACCCATTGACTTATACTGTGGGGTGTCCGTGCAACACTCGCGGTCTCACAAAACAGGTCGGTCAACGGGTACAGGTTCGATAAACAGTCTCTCGATCCTCCATGTTGGGGGTTGGAACATGTGTTGCGATTGGTTCCGTAAAAATTGAGATGCACTTGCATTCCCACCCGAACACCGCTACCTTGCGGTCAGGCTTTTGACTTAAAGGGGCTCTGTTCGGGAACCCTGATAGTCCTCTTGTCCAGGTGTGGGCGCTCTGGCAGTATCCCAGCCCACGCACAATCATGAAAGACACACATCAGCCGTTGCATAGTGCCATCATCTGAGTCGGGATACTTGCTGCGTACAACAGGGTGGATAAGCGAAAAGATGCTAGTGCTGACGCCTCCTTTCTTTCTCGCTCGCACATACTTTTTCTTTACCCTCCCTATCCTTGTAGGTCCAGCACTTAGGACTGATGACTCTATTCGTCTTGCATCGCTTTTGCAAGAAACATGTGCGTGTTATGCGCCGCTGACATCCTGAAGAACCACTAAATCAATCTTCAAGCTCCGACGCCCAGTCTATCTGGATGACTTCAATATCCGCACTCTGACGCAAGCATGACAAATGTGGCAGGATGGCCAAGGGTTAGTATCGTCCTAAGTTAAGGGGCTGAAGGATCCTTGGTTGACTGGATACACGTTAATAGTCACTTCTGTGCGGTTCGTCCAGCAACTTCTGTGAGGGAGTTTCACAAATGGGAGGTTGATCGCTGTCAGTTTCTGAAAGAACCTAGAGGAAGTGAGGTCCATCGCA